>JAGXOD010000082.1:1097500-1297500 GCA_020368025.1 Brachyhypopomus occidentalis | reverse complement strand
TCCAGGAAGTCCAGCGCCTCGGTGCTCACCAGGTGCTGGTTCTCGCTGTGCACAAAGCGCTCCCACCTCTTACGCGAGTGTCTGGACACGGGGACACAGACACAGGGACATGGGGACACAGGGACACGCGCTGAACGCAGGCACAGCCACCACTGGGCACCAGCATTACATCCACAGGCAGATATGCAGGCGCGTCACCTGGGACCAGAGAAACATGAGTGTTGGCTCATTTCAAGGAGCTCTTACCTGCCCAAAATGTCGTTGAATCGAGGGTCCAGTTCAATGTTGTATTTGTCAATGTAGTCGTACAAGTCTTCTGTGCCCAAGACTTTTGCGATCCGTACAAGCTGGTGAAGTGGGAAAGAGGTGTGAATACACCAGCCAATGAGAGTGTGGCCCTTGATATTCCACAACGAACGAATGAATGAATGAATGAATGAACGAACGAATGAATGAACACTGTGTAATCAACAACCGAGAGGGTGAAGGGCTGTGAGCAGCACCTGGTCATAGTTGTCATGTCCGTGGAAAAATGGCTCCTTCCTGAAGATCATACTGGCCAGCATGCAGCCCAAACTCCACATGTCCAAGCTGTAGTCGTACATCTGCAAAAGAACAGAGTGATAAAGACATTACACACCTCAGGCTGTGGGCATGAACACACGTGCGCACGCAGACTTGCCCCACCTGGTAGTCTACCAGCAACTCAGGGCCTTTGAAGTATCTAGAGGCAACCCTGACGTTGTACTCCTGGTTAGGGTGGTAGAACTCTGCCAAGCCCCAGTCTATCAGACGCAGCTGCACAGGGCAAAGACCAAATCTTGATTACAAACAGTGACACAAGGACTCATTTGCATTCACACAAGACAAGGTTAATCACTGATTAACATCCGCATACGCCCAAATTAAATGTAAAAAACGTAAATAATAATAATAAAAAAATGTAATAAAATAAATGTTGCTAGTAAACTTTACAATCTTTACATCCGTCACTGAGCAAAAGCTGCATGTGCAAGTGTCTAAGGCGAGGAGGACGCCACCTTTCTGTGCTCGTGGTCGATCATGACGTTGTGTGGTTTGACGTCCCTGTGCATAATGCCCATGCTGTGACAGTAGTCGAGCGCCTGGCAAACACACGGAGGTCAGAGGTCAGTCAGGTCACAGAGGTCAGCAAGGCCCCGTCGGCCAAACGCAGCACAGGGCTGACCAGGTTCTGATTTCTTCACAAACGCCTCCACCATCATCTCTACGTTTAGTTAGATCACTTCTTGATGGTGGAAGGTTGTCAGTGTTTCAGCGGTTTCCTCAGATAGCAGCGTCCTGGAGCACACGGCTTCAAGATGTTATTCACACACACACACACATTTATATCAGACCTCAATGAGTGTCTTACCTTCAGAATTTCATACATGTAAAAGCGAATGTCATAATCCGATAATGTTTGATACAATTGCTGCAAGAAAGAAAAACAAATGAACGTGAATGAGAAAGAATAAATAAATGTGAGTCGCTTAGTGAAGGAAATTAAGGGGGAAATCACTCCTCACCACAGTGAGGGACATGTGCAGGAAAATGTCAACCATATTATTCAATATTACAATATTATTAAACATCATAACATTATCTGTGAGGAAACATACTTTGCATATTTGTGAAGGTTCTGTAGACTATAGTCTACTTATACCACTGCATAAGAACCAGTCTTTATGTCCAATAAATACATATCTCTTTACTAAATGATTTCTTTACATTCTTCCATATATGCACAAACTAACAGACGTTACAACACCTTACTTTAAAATATTTCATCATTTTTAGATTATTATTATATCTGTTAGAACAGAAATCATTGGCATATTTAAATCTCTCAACCCAAGTAGCTCAGCTGCTCTGGAGTTTGGTTTCCATTTTCGACGAGCAATGAATCAACTTCTGCACCTCAGGGTGTGAAGAGCAGTGCTGCTAACGCTGAGTGTATTCACACATCTCTCCTAACCCACCAGAGCGTTTCAGCATTCGCTGTGAACTGCTTGGCTTAGGTGCTTTAATGTAACACTAGCTAGCTAGTCATGCAACATCTGACCAGCAAAAGGAGAACATACAGTAGACTAGAAAACATCTACCAAAGCACCAGGAGCAATCACTAACCCAGCAGCAGTAGGAGCAATCACTAACCCAGCAGCAGTAGGAGCAATCACTAACCCAGCAGCAGTAGGAGCAATCACTAACCCAGCAGCAGTAGGAGCAATCACTAACCCAGCAGCAGTAGGAGCAATCACTAACCCAGCAGCAGTAGGAGCAATCACTAACCCAGCAGCAGTAGGAGCAATCACTAACCCAGCAGCAGTAGGAGCAATCACTAACCCAGCAGCAGTAGGACAAACACCGACAAAAAAGGGTATAATAACTCTTTCCTTACCTTGAAGTCTGTGTTGTTTACATGCTCAAAAACCAGTGCGGGTGTCCGAGACTGTAGGGAAATACAAAGTAATCCTCAATAGGTTGAAACATACGGAAAAACAGGAAGAGCCAAGAATGCTTTTCTCAGTGAGTCTTTATCCGAGGATTAACCTCGCCAGCCTGGGCACGACAGGGCCGTACGACACGGCCGCTGAGTATGACCGTACATTCACCACAGACTTGTGGAGGACATGCACCCTACAGAATGAACCAAAAAGAGGAGACAGAAGAGCAAATGACTGACCACAGGGTCCTTGACGATGTCCAACAGCGTGATGATATTGGGCCCCCCCCTCAGGTTCTCCAGAATCTTGATTTCTCTCTTGATTTTCTTCTTTTTTACAGGCTATTGATTGAACAAAAACACACAGCACAGGTGTAAAACACACACACACACAGCACCGGCAGAAGTAACACACACACAGCACAGGCAGAAGTGTAACACACACACCGCACAGCACAGGCAGAAGTGTAACACACACACACAGCACAGGCTGAAGTGTAACACACACACACACAGCGTGCCAAACACTGACTCTCACACATTTAAAAAAACAAACATTAAGTACCTTCAGTATTTTGACGACAACTTTTTCATTGTTTGTAATGTTTATGGCTTCAAATACTTCACTGTACTTTCCCCTCCCCAGTTTCCTCACAAGCTGATAGTCATCTTGATTTCTGAAGCACAACATCACAAGTGTTTAAAAACACCACCATAAAAACACCAAAGCACAAAACACCGGGACACTGGTGCCTCCAACACCGCCAACAAACTGAAGC
The DNA here is from genome assembly GCA_020368025.1 of Brachyhypopomus occidentalis. Taxonomy (NCBI): domain Eukaryota; kingdom Metazoa; phylum Chordata; class Actinopteri; order Gymnotiformes; family Hypopomidae; genus Brachyhypopomus; species Brachyhypopomus occidentalis. Next base: position 1,294,257 of record JAGXOD010000082.1, on the reverse strand, counting down.
AGTAATTAACTATGAAACACCAAAACAACAACATAATTTGATATAGCCAAAAGTAAACACAAATGAATACTAAATATTCCCACACATACAACATCTACCATGTACCTGTGTCAGCAACGGTCAATTCATTGCAATTACAATGCTATGCACACTATGCACGGGGCAGTCATGGTCTGGTGGTTAGGGAACCGGTCTTGTGACCGGAGGGTCATGGGTTCGATTCCCAGGCCTGAGGCCATGACTGAGGTGCCCTTGAGCAAGGCACCTAACCCCAACTGCTCGCCGGGCTAGGGCTGCCCACCACTCTGGGCACGTGTGCATCACATCCCCCTAGTGATCACTAGTGTGTGTGTGTTCTGACTGCACAGATGGGTAAAATGCGGAGGACAAATTTCGATTGGGGTGAAAATCACAATTGACAATGTGGCTGACTTAAATGCACATGTCATTTATCAGGCAGTTTTATTCACAGCTGCACTGCTGTGTGTAGAACATTTCATGACGAGTCTGTAGTCAGCATGCGGTGTGTGTGGACAGCACACTCACCCCCATTCCACTACATGGGACTCGTAGTCCCAGTATTCTCTGGGCCTTTGTGTGTTTACATCAGGGTAAACTCGGGAGCGGCTTGACACAGGACCGGACATATTCTACACAGGATGTTCCCAGGAGTACCTGGTAAACAGGAGACAGAAGCAGCACAACTGCTGTGCGATGAGACTGTAAGAGGCTGAGAAGAAGCTGCATTCACCAAGTATTCCACGGCAGTGCCCGCTGACACCACAATGAGCGCCAAGATGGAAGATCTTTGCAAAATGTGGTATTCGATATATACAGCAAATTTAGTCAAGCAAAGGAACATGTGCTACCAAACAACTTAAATTAGCTGCACTAGACAGACACATATATTTCTGAACAAAGTGCATATGACATTTTAATACTTTTGTGTTTCACAGAACCAAAAAAGAAGTTATGAGAGATGATGGGACCCAACTGAAAACCTGCATAACTGTGAAAACATAAAAAGCAGGACTGTTCTGTGCTTGTTTACAGCAGCTCACGGTTTCCTTCAACCTCAAACTACTTGTTTACAGTATTTTAAAACCAGGCGTCCAGCAGGCACCAGTGATTCGATCATCTGTGTTTCCCCTCTGTGGCTGTGGGTCCCAAATGCCCAAGAAACAAATGGTTGTGTGTGAAAGCAAAAGCCAGACGCCACTGGCTCCACTCTGTGTTCCCTTGTTACCTTGGAGGTTCCTCCAAGCTGCAGGTGAGTGGAGGGACAGATGAACGCAGATGCAATGGCAGTATGGAGGCTGCAAGGGAAACGAACTGTATTTAACATGCAGTGTTTTTTTTAAATGCATCTTGTTATTCAATTGTTATCAATAGTTGGTAATAACCAAACTGTTCGTTTTGAGATTAGTAGCTTGTAAGGGATCAAATTGTCAATAGAAGGTCAGAACATCTAGATAGCGTAGCTGCGATGATACAGTTTTACATTCTTGGGAATTTACTTGTCCCATTTGGACCTGACAGGATTGTGTCGTTATCACTCATCCCACCTGATTGTAGCTGATGTGAGAGGACATCCAGCAGCTTATGCAGATCGCACAGCACTCAGAAATGTCATTCCTCTGTGCTTACGAATGACGACAGGCCCTGTGCAACACAATCAAGATGTTAGCCAAGTGTGCCTCATTAAAAATTATAAATCATGTATTGTATCATAACTCTCCTGTCCAAATATACAAATGCATAACGAAGCGCTAATCCACAATACTGATTGTACTTCACCAAAGTAACCTAGCTATATGGGTGCTCTATATACACTACATCGCCTCTGTATGTAATTAAGTAATATCCAGCAGTGCTGATACAGGAAGGCACACTATACTAACCTCTGAACTCTCACCTAGCAGTAATTACTAATAACGTTACCTTGAGATTAGTCTCACCGAAACGGGCGATGTGACACAGCGACGCCCTATTGGCTCACGCATTTATTTAAAAAACAGCTTTTATTACGGGTAAACAATGTCTCTATCACAGTAAACACACCGAGGGTGAATTGGCTGACGTTCACACAGGCCTAGCTGTTAGCTTGCTGCTTTAGCCTAGGTTTAGGGACTAACCTTGCTAGCGAACTAACCTAGCTAGCTAGCTTGTTTCACATTTCACATCTAGCCAGTTCTAGTAGTTAATTGCAGGTTTATTTAACACTACCGAGACACTAAGACAACGATGTGATTAGTTATCCTACCGCATTAACACTGGTATGTTATGAAACCACAGCTGCCCGTACTGGAGAGCGCTAGCTGTTTACCTAGCTAGCAGGCTAACGGCTAACAGCTGTACTAGCCGAGTGCGCTGGACAACGTTTGCCACGCCTTAAACGTTAAGTACTGCTAGTTACTCACTGGCTGTGATGTACTAGCTTTACAATCAACAATACAAGCACTCGGTTTGAATCTCTGAAAGGAGCTGGCTAGATATTCTAATCTGGAGACCACCATCTTTAGTGCCGTGTTGTCTCCAGAGATGTGTAAAATAGCACAGAGAGAGAGAGCTAGCTCGCGCGTGCTAGGCAGCGTCTCTCTAGCTGTGTGTCGTGCGACACGCCACATCAAAGCCGCGCGGGCGCCTGAGGTAATAGCGAGCTAACTAGCTAGCGAAAACCCACACCGTCAACAAGATAAAACATACACACCTGTTTGTTTCTGAGACGAAAAAACCCCGGTGTTAGATTACTGTATTCAAATACATATAGTGAAATATGTGTAATTGATGGTATAAAACACAATACTGCTCAGCCAACTATAGGGATAGCAGCGAGTAGGCTAGCTAACTTACGGTTACACTAAGGTGGGTCGGCTAGCTAGCTGGCTAACTGTACCAATAATTTACAGAATTTTAAGATCGCGCGAGGTCCAGATTTGAGTTTCTCAGATGTAGTATATTGCGAGGCGGTATATAGATTAAGAATGGAAAACGATTTTTTTCATTTTTGAGTTATTACGTAAAAAATTACATTGTATTACCTCTCAGGGTCTTCTAGTAGAGAATATGGCGGATCCAGCAAACCCAGAAGTCGCCGCTAGTACTACTAGCACTAGCGCTAGCTCGGTTCAGCTGTAGGGGGGACACTTCCGGTGTTGGATTTGGTGTGGACCTGACACAAACAAGTGCAGTGATTCACAATTACCTGTTAACGCTGCACGATTTCAGCAACGACGACAGCAGTACACACTTGGATTTTGTTAAATGAATCATACTGTAAATAATTTCTGCTATAATAAATCAATGATGACAGAAGAAGGAAATGATTTATAATCAAACTGTCCTTTTTGATACTTAAGCCTAATTTACTCCTAATCCCGTTGTAATTGAATAAGTATATTCCTGTGGGGAATGTGGTTTAATATCAGTAGGTTCTATTTATTTATGTCTGAAAGTTGCATGTTCATCATATTTACTGTAGGGAAACGTAGGTCAAACATGGGCATGTGTGCTTCCACATGCTTCCTGACCCTAATTGAAACAATTATTTGTATGTTCAGTACACTGCAAAATGTTGCTCAGGCCCAAAAGCACCTTCTTTCACTGAGGCCTTCATCGGTTGTTTTAGTAGTGTGTAATTGTCTTGCTACATAGTGAGGTGGCACTTTTTAAGACACTTTTGAAGTCGTTCTATTAAGGCCACACATATTTTCATCAGCATGAAATGCTGTTAACTAGTTAGTGAAGCAGTTCTTCAGGATGTAATAAATGCAATGTTAGACGATGATGCTTAAACCTTTTTTTTTTACCAGTGTACTACAAAAACAAGTTACTAAACATTGTTTTTTCCCCGTTGTGATGTCCATACTTTATTCTTGTTTGTTTCAGCATACACATTTCTTTAAGAGACAACACACACAACACATGTTACACTTTGGGCCTGACAGAATAAAATGCTATACTTTAATTACTTTAATTTATTCTATCCAAGTACCAAATTCCCCCCAAAACATGAGATACATTATGGGAATACGTTTAGTGATGACAAGTCTGCTGTTTCTACCACTAGAGGTTATCCAGGAGACTGAAAAATAGAATGAATCAGTCAGATTATAAATCAGGCAGAATAAAATTCAACCACAAGGATTTGTTCTCAAAACAAGAGCATCAACTACAACGAGTCACATTTTAAAAAATTACTTTATTAGCTTCACTGACTGTGAACAATAGGATGTGATTTTAATTTATAAGGCAGAAAAATGTGACAATGTATTTCTTATTTTATGACAAAGCTCCAGGACGTAGGCCATATGTCAGTCCCTGGATCACGGTGTGATCACTCACCCCAGTGAACCAGGGCACTCTACATATCTGGATTCCACAAGTCCATGACAGTACAACCCATGGAGAACTCAGAAGTAGTAGGTTTTCATACTTCACAAAGCAAAAAATGCAAGTGAGTAAAGCCAGAAGCAGTTCTGACAATTTCTAACTGGGTTGTTGATAAAAGATTATCATCTCAATTTTGCTGAAGTGTGGGAAGCCCCCCCCTCCAACCTTCTACCTCACGGTCATACGCATCAACTGGCCAAGCTAGTGGTGCAGTACTCTAATGCCAGAGTAGTTCAGACCACAGTGTAAAAAAATATAGCTCTAGTAAAAATAACCCACTAGCTCCCACAATGAAACTATTTTCTGTCAATCCTCATTTGTCTGGGGTACAGAAGAGGAGACACATGGACACACTTGTGAACCACAACTGCAGAGACAGGCTGGGCTGTTACTTACACTGGGCATCTTACATCATTCTTAAGAAGATACAAACATAGACAAATAGTCATTTTCCATAATCTCACTCATGTTAGCTCTGCCAAAGTGAGCTAAGGTTGGTGGCTAGATATGGTAAACAGTGTGATGGCATTGAACATCTTTGGAGTGTGTGCTGCTGGCATTGCTGGTTATGAATATTTTGTGTGTGTGTGTGTGTGTGTGTGTGTGTGTGTGTGTATCTGCAATGCCATCTGTGAAAACACTTGGGATAGACGCGTGAAGACAAAATCTGAGAGGCTCGTCTTTCACAACCCTGAGCTTACAATGCCCCATCCAGCATGGGGTCTCACAAATAGTAAAGGGTAAAAAGACATGTAAATGCATTGGGTTTGCAGCAATAGTCCGATTTAATCCACAAACCATTAGTTAATTCCTTCATTGGCAGGCTGGCTAAGAAGTGTTCACATGAGGCAGCACTTGGTCTTGTGGTTGTGGGGGTTTTTAAAGCGCAGTCTCTGTTTAGGCCTGTACTTCTCCAGGTAGGTCAGCTGCTTGCTGTTGATGGCTCCCCGGCGTTTCCTGTCAAAACCAGCCACACTGTGAAACAATCTCTCAGCTCCTCTCTGCTCACTTGTATCAGAAGGTGACAGGAGGAGCTGATGTTAAATCAGACTCCCTTCTTTTGTTCTTTAGAGTGGTAGATACAGCACAAATGTGTTTGATGAGGTTAAATCCATAGTCTGTCACACCGTGTTTATGATCACACTCACTGTCTAATGAACTGGATGGCGTCTTCGTACTTCATTCCACTTTCTATCAGTGCCAGAGCCACCAGCACAGGAGCCCTGCAACACACACAGTAGCACTGGAGCACTGCAACACACACTGGAGCACTGCACTGCAACACACACAGGAGCACTGGAGCACTGCAACACACACAGGAGCACTGCACTGCAACACACACAGGAGCACTGCACTGCAACACACACAGGAGCACTGCACTGCAACACACACTGGAGCACTGCAACACACACTGGAGCACTGCAAACACACACTGGAGCACTGCAACACACACTGGAGCACTGCAACACACACTGGAGCACTGCAACACACACTGGAGCACTGCAACACACACTGGAGCACTGCAACACACACTGGAGCACTGCAACACACACTGGAGCACTGCACTGCAACACACACGCACGGCTCAATTCAAGGACACAAAGTGAGTCAAATTCAGGGGAACCAGAGCAGCACAAACAACCCGTGTGTCCTGCCAAACAGGCACAGAGCAGTTCCAGGGAGACGGTTTCTCGGCATGTGCTCTCCCTGTCAGAGCAACGCTGCCACCTAGTGCATGGGAAAGGGAGTTGGAGTTGTGTACAGCTGCCAGCCATGGTACAAGTGGCCATAACGTAGTGTGCCAACACAGAGATCGCTCAAACGATACGATGGTAAAGTGATGGCATTGTTTAAAAACCGTGCCCCAGATCCATCACATGTGATGACAGCAGAAGAAAAATGTTTTATTTTGTTAAATCACATTTATAGTGAGCAGTGTTTGTTTGTGTTCTTGTTCTAGGAACTGTAGTTCCAAGTGTCTTAGAGAAATCTACTTTTACCATTCGGCCCCCACCCCTGACTGCTTTGAAGTATCCAGTGAATACCAACCGATACCCTGAAGGCCTCATACACATCCATAGCAAAACAAACTTGCCTGACTTAAACAAACATTGGCTCCCTGACAAGATGTTCAGAGGGCTCCCACAGGGCCAGCAAACTACGTCAACCAGCCTGGTGCAGCACCCACCAGCCAGAGAGTGAGAGAAGGCAGAAGGAAAACGAGAGACAGAGAGAGAGAGAGAAAGAGAGAGCGAGAGAAACAGAAAGAGAGCAAGACAGAGAGAGAGAGAGAGAGACAGAGAGAGAGACAGACACAGAGTGACAAGCAGAGCTACCATCAACTTTCCAGCCCTACAGATATTCAGCTGGGACTGATGGGCCGTCTGCTCTGACCATTTAAGCGTTGTCGCTTAGTTACCGTCTGGGTGCCTTTCCACGAGCACATTACTAACAGGAGCATAATGACCTAAGGGCAGTCTGTATCTGCTTCTGCGTCTGCGTCTGCGCAGGGATTCGGAGGAGGTGTGTTTAAAGCACACGATCCAAAGAGAAGCTCATAGGCACTTCTCACTTTGTCCTCACATGTCCACTATTAGGCCCCCAATAAAACTGTGAGGTTCATGTCAGAAGAGCAACCCCATGCCCACTGGTTCCACTGGTTCCACTCACCGGCCCAGTCCGGCAACACAGTGCACAGCCACACAGCTGCCTGCATCCTCGCTGAACTTATTCTTCAAGAGTGAAAGCCAGTCATCCACGATCTTAGTGGGAGGAGGGGCTCCATCATCAAAAGGCCAGTCCTGGTGTAGGAGTGGAGGAGAGGGAGAGATTGGGGGTGGAGGAAGAGAGGGAGAGAGGGAGGAAGAGAAAGAGAGAGAGAGAGAGATTGAGTAGGCTTGGTAGTCTCTGTTAAGAAGTGTTATTGATAACATGCTGCCTACAGAAAGAACCACCATCCTACACCTCAACACTGACACCGCACTTCCATAGCTCAACCGCGCCACCAGTGAAGCCTCTGATGCCTCCAGTGTGGTTTGCACAAACCCCACCGAGGCAAACACAGCGTGTAGCATAGTCCTCATGAACCTGGGTGTCTCATGTTAACCAGCACCATCAGAAACGACACCACAGCACACTGCTCCAAACGCAAGACCCAAGTCATCAGACACATCACTGTAATACCTCACAGGGGCAAAGTGATTCATAAGACATATTAACCCGATATTGACTGCAGGTGCAATTAAAATAGATCTAGATACATCTTAGTGGGAGGAGGGGCTCCATCATCAATAGGCCAGTCCTGATGTCTCATTGCAATTATCTCATTGTTGTTACCTGAATGGAAAAAGTACAACAGGACACAATCACCTTAACTTTGCACTTCTGTGCCAAGGCATCTAAAGGTTCAGTGCCTTCTTCACTTAACACAGACAATCAATTTCATCCAGCAAGGTATTTTAATATCTGATATAATCGAAGGATGGCTTTTTATGCTTTAGACTTCTCTTGATGTCCCTTTAACATATGTAAGAGGGTAATTGTAAACAGGTCCTAACCACTCTGCTCTTTGGTGAGATGCCCGTTATAGCCCCCCACCCCCCTGTTGGGTTTGTCCATAGTAAGATATTCATTCCAGGGCCTCCAGCCAGGCGTTCTGTGAGCTCCAGGAAAGCATCCGCCTCCAGGCCCAGCTCGCAAAGCTAATTGTAGCAAAGGCCTCAGCATTTTCCTTGAATTGCACACCTGCTATTTCTTCAGAAACTTGACTCTCCTGTTGGAGGAGAGTGAGGAACCCTCAGCACCTGTTTCCCATCAACACACACTTCCACGTTCAAGCATGCAGAGCCTCTGTCACGCCTCTTTTCAACAGGATTCCTACGCTTGCTTTTGTTTTTGTTTTTTTTCCACAGCTTGAACTGACTGGGATGTGGAGGCTACGAGCAAATAGCAACATGCTAGCTCCAGGTTCCTGTCAGACAGCGTTACAACGATAAGTTATGAACAGCTGGAGAGTGAAGGACCCCTGGTGATGTTTTACACCCACGGGACATCACCGCTCCTCACTACGGGTCTGGTAGTATTTTATATACACACACAGAGAAAATCCAGTGTGTTTTTTACTGGCAACCATGTTTGTACGTTTGTTGTGTTTCCCAGTACCTGTGTAGTACCTGGCACGCAATCAACCACAAAACCAGACAACAGAGCTATTCTGAGAACTCGACGCCCCTTGTTGAACCAACACAGTCAGTGTGCCAACACCTCCTCTGACTCCAGATAACCTCAGTTCTCACACAACTACCCTGAAGTGCTGACCTGATCTGGTGGACCATGTGACCATCTGAAGTCTGCAAAATGGAGGGGAAATCCCAGGCCCCAATGGAGGAGATGAGGAAACTCTTCCATAGTATACATCATAGTATACACCATAGGATACTATAGCATACACCATCGGATACTATAGTATACACCATAGCATACACCATAGGATACTATAGTATACACCATAGTATACACCATAGGATACTATAGCATACACCATCGGATACTATAGTATACACCATAGCATACACCATAGGATACTATAGTATACACCATAGTATACACCATAGGATACTATAGTATACACCATAGTATACACCATAGGATACTATAGTATACACCATAGAATACACCATAGGATAACTATAGTATACACCATAGTATACTATAGTATACACCATAGTATGGACTGAGGACCATGCCAACACCTGCCTGCCACTTTCTACAGAACATTCTTCCTAATTTGATAAAGTCTTATACCCCTGTGAGCGGAACAAGAAGGCTGAAGGTACGGACATGTCCACACAACACGGACATGTCCACACAACACGGACATGTCCACACAACACAGCCACATGGTTTAAAAAGTAGCACATGTCAACGAGACAGCAACGAGATGACTACGGATTCATCAGATTATCAAAACTCCTGACAGAAAAATAGTTTCAGATTGTCTAGGAACATACATAGTTCTCAATACGAAGAGCATTAAAGTGCATTTTAGGGTCTCTATAAAAAGCGCTCTGTAGATTTAGTGCCCTCCTAATGGTCCTGAGGCAGTGGCTATGTTACATAACCCGTCTGCTGTGCTGCACGGCTCACATGCACTGGGCTACACCCCACCACCACCACCACCACCACTGCACCCCCCATTTAAAGGGTTACAGTAAATCCTGAAACACAGCCAAACTGGGGGAGTCCGACCCAAATCAGGTTAACTGCAGTTGTGGAACTGTAAGCTAGGAATGGGGGAGGGGAAGAAAGAGAGGAAAGACAGAAAACAAAAAGAAAGAGAGAGTTCGGAAGAACAGAAGCCTTGATGTTGGGAGGAGGTGTAGACATGCAGCTAGATCCCTTACAAGAGGTCTGGAGACATATCTGCACTCTCAGCTTCACAGAACATCTCTTGCTCTCTAAAGGCCATCCGTGTTCCTGCAGCCAGAGGGGGGCTAAGCACTAACGCAACCCTTCAGAATACGTAAATGCATGTGGATAATAACGTATATAATTTCAGAATAAAAGTGAGATGTTCATGTCAACAATGGAAGCAAACAAAAGAGAGAATACGTTTCCAAGTGTGTCATGAATATGGGCAGAGGAACTGAGGAGAGAACCATGACGCTCCCCAGGTCACCACTGCTGGCTGTTGTGCTTGCGAGAGCTACATGCTCACAGTGAGGGTTTTCGCTGGCACTGGCAGCTCTTGGAAGCACGTGAGAAAGCACAGGACTCACCATAACTGTGATGCCATCCTTCTCCAGTGGTGTCTTCTCATAGGTCACTTCACAGACTCGCACCACGGTCGTTACGCCATACTTCTTCAAATCCTACAAGAGCAACGTAGACGGGCAATACCAATGAAACCTTGATGTTCACACGCTACAGGATCAGCAGAGCACACAGTGAGTTTCTATACGAACAACGCGAACACTTTTTGAAAAGAGATGGAGGCGGTGGGTGTGTGTTCTCAGTGCAGTTGGTGTAGCGCTGTGTGTGTGTGTGTGTGATCCTGCTAATGGATTGAGGATCAGTCTTCACCTCAATGAACGTGCTCAGAGTGGCATTGGTTGGGTTGTGCGTGATTAAGAAGCGCATGTTTTTGTAGCAGAGCTCAACAGGGGCCGGTCGGTTCATCCTGGCCGTGCCAAGGAGCCAGTCAGCCACGCTGCAGGCCAGGCCAGTGTCCTCTGGGTAAACACACCTCTAAACACACCCACAGCAACTCCCTGACTCACAGGGCTACAATAACTGTGCTCTCAGCAGAGGACCTGAGAGGACTGCTGTGTCTCCTTATATCTCTCAGAATAACTACAAATGGGGGGCCTGGTTTACTGGGGGCTGCTGGAAACAGGGAACATCAGACGTGGGGTGACTGGGGCTACTGGGGGGTGGAGGACTGTCCGATAGCCCTGGACCGCAGCGCCAGTTAACCCATCTGAGTGGTGGGGTGGTCAGTCAGCAGGGAGGTGGTGTTCCTCTGGGCATTCAGGGTTCGGACAGACGCAGAGCCACCTAGGCTCGGGTGTGGAGATGTTGGGCGTGGCAGTAGTCACCACTGCTCTGGAAGAACTCCATCAACAAGTGAGAGGATGAAGAGCAGAGCTGAGAGAGGAAGAGAGAGAGAGAGAGATGTTACCTACACCAACACTTAATTACACTTGACCTAAAGACACAAACATGACAGAAATTCACTCACACACACATACAATCACTGCAATACTCACACGATCACTTTATTAGGAGCAAACCAAAAAGTCAATTATGCTATAAATTCTATTTTAAAAATAATATATTAGATCCTCCTAGCAACACGACAGCTGGGGAAAAAACATGTCAACATTTTACAGGTTTGAAAAGCACTGTGAATAGACTAAGAGGCTACAAGCTTTTAAGCGCCGGCGGGGACGGAACAAAGTAAAAAAACCCCGCTCCCTCGACAGGTTCTCAAAACCGCCACTTCTCAGAACGAGAGCGGAATTACGGTTTCAAAACCTAACAAGGAACAACGCACGTCATGACAGTTCAACGACTTTAAAGAAATTTTTACCAGACCAAACTAAGAGAAAGAACTCAAGCGAAGTGCAAACACAGCGGAAGACCAGATGGCACCGAGCGTTTACCTTGGCGTCGGTGTGCGGTCCGTGCGGGGTGAAATGCGTGTCTCCGGTGGGCAGAGCCCAGACTAAACGACCGCGAGCGTCGACGGTAAGAATCGTCTCTGCTCTGAACCAGTTAGAGCTGCCCCGGGTTGCCATATGACACTGACAGCACGCACCGCTAATGGCACAAACAAATGCACTCTTAATGCTCTTAGGCGGAGTGAATACCCGACCCCTCCCTCCCTCTCTCAATCTCTTTCTCCCTCTCACTCCGACCGGCCACAAAAATAGCACGACCAATCAAACCTAAGCAACACTGTCGGCTTAGACACAGACTGCATGTCAGTCACGTCGGTGGGCTTTGCTAAGCTAATATTCCAATACCTATTAGTTAGCAGAGCCTACGAGAAGTGGAGTAGATGACGAGAAAGGGAACTCACACACGCAGCCTTCTGTAAGAGTGGGAGCTCGCATCAGCACCAGAACGAGGCGTCCGGGTTATGGAGCACGGGAGGGAGGGGACACGTGGTGTGTCACTCTCTCTACAGATGTTTGCCACACTCCCAAAACCAGTAAACTGATAGTGTTTTCTAACTGGCACCCCAGGCCTTTTATAAACGAACGCATGAAATGACTTCTAGCATGTCACTCCAACATGCGACGTCTGTCTTAATAAACGTTCGGCAGAATATCTGAATAAAAGCAGTTACTTTTTGAAGCCTTTTATTTGTTGTATTTGACTGCTTTCTGTTTGACCAAGTATAAACGACGCGGACATTTCTGTGACACAGGTCCAGAGGGTCAACGTTGTTTAACTAACACGGACTTACTCCAATTTCTTCACCCATTTCTTTATAAAGATTGTACAGTGAGCGTAAACATCGTGTCCAGTTTGACCATGGCTACATGCAAAGTTTATATAATAAATTGTTTAATTCTCAAATATATACACAAATTGCATACCAACATTTTCTATATTTTCTATATATTTGTCCCGCAAAAATGCTGAGAAAAGTATTAAACATGAAAAAAGTATAAACAGGAGTTGAGCAGAGTGACTTTTATAGCAGTGTCGTGGAGCCAGAGGCGAGACCAGGCGCCCTGGCCGGACTGTGAAAGCACCTAATTAAGGACCACAGGCAAACCAGCATAATGAAGATTTAAAACCCCGTAAAAAGAAGGAGAGATCACCTCCTACAACGGCGGCCTCTTGTCACAACACCTCCAGCAAAATAAAAACAAGCTTTGGTAACCTTAGACCCGGGCTCAGTTCCAGCTGTCCTGGGTTTCACAAGGATGTCTAAACATGCTTCAGCCCACTATGGTAGTACGCAGAGGGGTGTAGGGTGGTCACTGAGAACTTACTGATGATATAATCCCCAATCTGCCTCATCACAGATCAATGCTCATGTAATCCACTCCTTTGTAGGACACACACGGATTCACTAAAACGTGCCACGTGATTCCAGCCCAGATGTACGATAGCTTCACACATCTACCACGTGCTCGCCTGAAGGCTAATGGTAATCTCTCCTTACAGATAACCCTCCACTGCTCTCGTCAGTGCGAGCTGGAGCTCATGGGTAATGCCAATACACCTGCTCAGGTGAGACTGCCCGGCTATCAACCACCGAGGTGCAGCTCTCCGAGGGGGCGACTAATTCCTTCTTCATTTCTGTTGGTTCATTTCCTGCACTCGGCCCGTTTAATCTAGAAATATAAGTATGGCCTCTTTTTTTTAAAAAAAAACATGTGGCTATTCTCTCAACAAGCCCAGCAATCTCACATGCGAACACACGAGAGAAGGAGGGACAGTTGGGAGGTGATGGCAGCACGCTCAGCGCCACACCTGTGGGTCACACACCGCTTCAGAGTGACACCAGGGGAGCTGATCAGCCTAGGCTGTTTGTAAACGTGCTTACACTAAAGGCTTCCTGCTTCCTGCATTTCTGTTTTAGCCCAGAAGTCCTGGCAAAGCTTCAAACACACCCATAAACTGGAAGGACAATGGATGTGAGAAGAGAGGACAAATGATTCGTGACTGATCTGAGGCTGCCGTAATAATAACGTTATAATGGTCAGACGCTCAGCTTCTCCCGCAGGGCACCAAACCAACCCTAGCATTTCAAAACGTGACTGTGGGTGTGGCACAAACAACACCACACAAACACGTGCGCACGCGAATCTGAAAACGCATCTCATACTGAGTTAAATCACAGTGTGTAAGAAGAAACACTGAATAGGTAAACAAACACGTATGCGTACACTGAGAGGGACGTCATGTGAGAGGCGCAGACGTGGTCTTAATCAGGAACGTGACGGATAAGAGGCTCAAGCATCTGCCCCAGCCACAAGCATCTGCCCCAGCCACACCACATCTAGATGGCACAGCCAACTGTGGACAGTCTAGAAAAATCTAAACCCTCATTCTCAGGAACTTTGGACTACAGCCGAATGCAATGGGCTTAGCAACCGAGAGGGTCTCGCCGAGATGTAATGTTATATATATTATATATATATATATATATATTATTTAACAACCGTTAAGTCTAGAATTCTCATCAATGGCTCCTGGTGTCAGGCTGACTGTTATAGCCATACTAGAGTTAGCCTGATTAACACTGGCATGAACACTGGCATACAGCTAAAACTTTGATTCAGAAAGTATTACAAATGTTAGTATTACAAATACTATCACCTACCCCTAACCAGGCTGCAAGTTGAGTGAGATTGTTGGCTTCCTATGAGGCAGAGTTCTGGACCTGCTGCAGAGGTTACTGGGTTGTACTGTTTTTAGCACACAGGTCTGACATTAGCACGGCCACTATAATCTGCACTTGTTTAACTGGAGAGGGGCACTAGTGACTTACCCTATTCACATATCACTTCACATGACCTTTGTGTTCCCTTCTGCTCCCCCAACATGAGCAGCACCAGTAAATCACACGTAGTAAACTGTATAGGACCCAGATGGACACTCGCATTTCCAAAACAAAACAAAAAAGAAAACAACCCTAAACAAACAAACAAACAAAAAATTACAACCAGTAAAACACACAGAGAGGACAAACGGACGTGTCATTGCGCGCGCTGCTGCAACAAGGCACACCTTCCAACGGCACACTGATGTCAGCACAAAGGCATGCTTCCTCCACCTTCCTCCACCTTCCTCCAATAACACAGCTTGGCAATGCAAACAACTGCACTGCCTGCTTCGACAGCTCCTCCAGGAGCACCGGGGCCCGTGAAAGGCCCGCAGGTGTCCCAGCCACAGGCCCAACCCGTCCGCAGGCCCAACCCGTCCGCAGGCCCGACCCGACGCTGCCTCCTACAGGGGTGGAGGCATCACGGCTGTACTGCTGACATTCTCCACCGCGCTTCACTGGGGCTCTGAGCTGCAGGTCGCTGTGCCTCTCACTGCCAACTGCGTTCTAAATTTAACCTCCACCAGCTGCCACCTGATACATTCAGGCAGCACTCAAATGAAGAGGCCTCTGCATTTTAGATAAGCTGAAAACGTGACGAGCCCTGAGGGACTGTTGTGAAACACGAGCATCTTCTAAACCGCTGGGTGACACCTGACTGACACCTTCATGATACAACTGAATAAATTAACCATGAGAAAACGATTAAGCTGCGTAACTACAGACGTGCACGCCGATTATGTCCTTGGTTCTGGAGGACTACTTCATGTTTGGAGGCCAAATGAACTTACAAGAGCAGAGATCCCATCACACGCACACACACGCACTTCACAACAACAAAGGCACTGAGGTGTGATCTGCATGCTGTTTTCATAATGAAGAGCACATGCAGCTGAAGCCGTAAGGTTGACAACAGACAAAGCTGGAAACAACCTACCCAACACGCCCAACACCTACTCTACACGCCCAACACGCCCAACACCTACTCTACACGCCCAACACCTACTCTACACGCCCAACACTTACCCAACACCTACTCTACACGCCCAACACGCCCAACACCTACTCTACACGCCCAACACTTACCCAACACGCCCAACACCTACTCTACACGCCCAACACTTACCCAACACGCCCAACACCTACTCTACACCTACTCTACACGCCCAACACCTACTCTACATGCCCAACACCTACTCAACACGCACGCCCAACACCTACCCAACACGCCCAACACCTACTCTACACGCCCAACACCTACTCAACACCTACCAACACCTACCAACACCTACTCAACACGCCCAACACCTACTCAACACGCCCAACACCTACTCTACACGCCCAACACGCCCAACACCTACTCAACACGCCCAACACCTACTCTACACGCCCAACACCTACTCAACACGCCCAACACCTACTCTACACGCCCAACACCTACTCAACACGCCCAACACCTACCCAACACCTACTCTACACGCCCAACACCTACTCAACACGCCCAACACCTACCCAACACCTAACCAATCTACCCAACACCTAACCAATACACCTAACACCTACCCAACACACACCCAGGAGCACTACCTGAGCTGTGAGGAGCTCATGTAAATGCCCTGATAAACCTACTCTAGAGAGTTGAAAACACAGTCTGTGGTTTAATAAACCTGGTGATGGATCAACTGTTTCTCTGTTTTTCTGTTTCAGATGTGCACAGTTATTTCAAAATGTGTTTCATGGCATTCTTACTGGAAATTCCATCCTTGGACCTCCAAAGGCCCCTTCACTCCTGCCACCTGTGATGTGATGGCAGTTTGGTCAAGTAAACACAGTGAAAGCAGATCATAGTAATAACGGTGAGCCTCGCCTTTACAAGTCAGGAGTAATGCACACACACACACGGGGCAATAACAGCCCTCCAGTGAGCCTCGCCTTTACAAGTCAGGAGTAATGCACACACACACACACGGGGCAATAACAGCCCTCCAGTGAGCCTCGCCTTTACAAGTCAGGAGTAATGCACACACACACACGGGGCAATAACAGCCCTCCAGTGAGCCTCGCCTTTACAAGTCAGGAGTAATGCACACACACACACGGGGCAATAACAGCCCTCCAGTGAGCCTCGCCTTTACGAGTCAGCAGTAATGCACACACACACACACGGGGCAATAACAGCCCTCCAGTGAGCCTCGCCTTTACGAGTCAGCAGTAATGCACACACACACACGGGGCAATAACAGCCCTCCAGTGAGCCTCGCCTTTACGAGTCAGCAGTAATGCACACATGGGCAGACACTGCAGTCACTGACACATGCAACACATGGAAATCCGGGGTAGATGTCATGAAGAAGCTTAATGTTCAATGACAGGTACTGAAAGCTTTATTTACTGGGTTCGTTAAGCTGAACAGGAAGAACAGGCAGCTTGTGTTTCTTTGTGGGAAGTCGGACAGAACATGATTAACGGAAACAACCAACTAAACATTCTTTTCCAGAATAGATGAAATCGGTAAAGTTTCCTATTCTTTGCTGGCTTCAGAGCAGCCGCCTAATGGACACTGTGATCACATGACAGCTATATCTTTATCCCTGTTGACCTGCTGAACCTGCTGGCCCTCAAAGCAGAATGAAAGGATGACTAATGTAATCCCCTTGAAAACAGGTTGTCCTGTCCCTCCAATCACACGACAAAGCTGCACACCAATCAGGTCACACTGAGGCGGGTCTAGAACACACTGACCTTTCTGAGCGCATGACATGCATACAAGCCCAAAACCCAACCATCTCTTAACCCACGAGCCTCAGCTATATCAGTGTGCTTGAAGCGGAGGGCTTGGAGATGAGCTGACCATACAGAGACTGATATGGTGTGTGTGGAGCGTAAGAAACAAACAAAACCGCACGACTTGCTTTCCCACAGAGCGACTTCTGCTAATGCGGATTTCCCCCTCAAACACCCGAAGGCAGTTCACTTCACGAGGGGGGGGGGAGAGCCCCTCTGAGGAAACACACGTTTCCAAAAATAGGACCATTTGAAACGTGTTTTTTCAGCTGGCCCTGAAGGCTATTACCCCAGACCAGTGTATGGTGGGTAACTGGGCCGGGCAGAGGGGAAGCACACCGCATGCTCACTGTGCTTTATAATGCCCCTCAGGGCAGATAGACAAGGAAGACAGACAATGGCCTCATATGGGCCCTTCAGGAAGCCTCTCTTAAGCGTGGAAGTTGAAGTTAGCCAAAGCCCAATGGTCTGGTGTTACAATGGAAATATCCTTTACCACTTTTGCCTCAAGAGGGGTGGACACCTAGTTCACAGTCAAAGATGTGGGTGGCTATACTTGAATCTAATTGGAGGACGTTATACAGGTGTACCTGATTTGCATAAAACAAAGGTCAAATGAAAACATGTAGACATGCTATGAATGTTCTGAGCCATTTCCTAACCAGGAGCTGCAGGTATATGATCCAAACTCCCCCAGAGACCCAACCGGACCAGGTGAGACCCAACAGGACCAGGTGAGACCAAACAGGGCCAGGTGAGACCCAACCGGACCAAGTGAGACCCAACAGGACCAGGTGAGACCCAAGAGGACCAGGTGAGACTCAACAGGGCCAGGTGAGACCCAGCTGAACTCTCGCCAACATCCAAGACAGATTTGACATGAAATAGCTGTGATCTCTCAGTAAACTTCAACCTCTATTCAGGGTTATTTGGTCATTTCCTTTTAGAAGAGCAGAGAGCAAAACCCCCAGTGTAGATTCATAGTTCAGATCTTGTCCGTGGTATCCTAGGCAACCCAACGTTGTCAATAGTTACACTTGCTCCTTAAATCTTTAGGCATAATAATGAATAATGTTCAAATCTGTTTCAAGGTGTTATAATCCATGTCTATTCCAAAATGGCAAACACTTCATATCAAATTAAATAAATACATTTTAAAAAACCACGAGCAACTATTTTCAACCAGAGACACCAACATCTGTCAACATCGTTTACTAAACCTTGACACTTTACACTTTAACAAACGTATTTATATCTTAATTTAATATTCCAGAGTAATTTATTACAATGAAAGGTCACATGACCCTGCCAAGTGTACCTTTAAGAAAGTGCCCTCCTCTGCTGCAGCCCCCTCTGGGCAACAGGAGTCCAGTGTCACGCCCATCTGCCACCTGTCAATCAAACCTGTACTGAAGCACTTCATCTGCCCTTTTACCCTAGGTGTGTAAAACACACTACTACCCTTAGGAACTGTGTCACTGCTGGAGCTGCAGAATACGGATCATTCTATGTCCCTAAAACAAAACGTCTGCCATTGAAAGAAACGGACGTGTGAATCGTGTCCTCAGCACAGAAAGACCTGGTGAACAGCCACCTCATCACACATCACCCTGCACAGGTCCCACGTACTCAAACACATTCTGCCCCAACATTTCCCTCCTTCCTAGAAAGGGCTAAAACTACACACAAGCATTTTAGCTACGAGGGCTTCAACCCTAACTGGTGTTGTGGGGATTCCTAATACCCCTGTGCATCTCTGTGTTCATCTGTAAGACAGCCTGGAGCTCCACGCACAGATGAACGCAAAGCCAGGAGAGCAGTTCCTGCAACAGGAATGGTGCTGGAATCCCCACAGGAAGCGTTTCCCCTCATTGTGTCTGTGTGCCGGCCTCTGGATCACGCTTACGCAGACGTGCTCTCCACCTTCCTCTGGATCACGCTCACGCAGACGTGCTCTACGCCTTCCCCTGGATCACGCTCACGCAGACGTGCTCTACGCCTTCCCCTGGATCACGCTCATGCAGACGCCTCCCCCTGGATCACGCTCACGCAGACGTGCTCTACGCCTTCCTCTGGATCACGCTCACGCAGACGTGCTTTCTGCCTCCCTCTGGATCACGCTCACGCAGACGTGCTCTACGCCTCCCTCTGGATCACGCTCACGCAGACGTGCTCTCTGCCTCCCTCTGGATCACGCTCATGCAGACGTGCTTTCTGCCTCCCGCTGGATCACATTCACGCAGACGTGCTCTCTGCCTCCCTCTGGATCACGCTCACGCAGACGTGCTCTCTGCCTCCCGCTGGATCACATTCACGCAGACGTGCTCTCTGCCTCCCGCTGGATCACATTCACGCAGACGTGCTCTCTGCCTCCCTCTGGATCACGCTCACGCAGACGTGCTCTACGCCTCCCTCTGGATCACGCTCACGCAGACGTGCTTTCTGCCTCCCTCTGGATCACGCTCACGCAGACGTGCTCTACGCCTTCCTCTGGATCACGCTCACGCAGACGTGCTCTACGCCTTCCTCTGGATCACGCTCACGCAGACGTGCTCTACGCCTTCCTCTGGATCACGCTCACGCAGACGTGCTCTACGCCTCCCTCTGGATCACGCTCACACAGACGAGCTCTCTGTCTTCCTCTCGCTTGCTAACTTTGATGCGGAACTCTACACAGCTCATCACGTCTCCGTTCTGTATGCACAGTTGTGGCTTCAATCGCCAATGGTCAGTAAAAACTCGCTCTGGTCGTTTGGGCCAGTCAGTCCTAGCTCATCTTCACAATCAACGTGTTCTTACATGTCTAACCTGACGGACTGGATGACACACAAACCCAACAGAGTGGGAGCAATTTAGAAATTAGGAAAATATTCTGCAGCTTTTATTTTGCTGTGCAAAACTCCTTTGTATTAACTTACTTACTCAGAGTGGTGGGGGAGGAACATGTTCAGCTGTAAAGTGTTAACTGTTTATTAAAGGAAATATTAATTTTCTTATGCATTATTTTCCTCTCACTTTTGACACCTCCAATTCCACGTTCTCACCACATCTTGTCTATCTGAACTCTTTGCTTTTTTACCATTGTCTCACACACACACGTACGTTCACACACACAGTATCCACTCTACTACTGCAATATCATCAAATAAAGAACACAGAAATCACACAAAGCAACAACACCCTCTCCACTAAAATCTCTAGAGAAGTATTGGGAAATGCTTTTGTGTCAGGACCGTTTTATGATTATGACAAAAGTGATTCTTTTCTGATTATTTTCAGTGATACTGTTATTATTATGCTAAGTGCAACTTACAGAGATTACAATTCAGTTTACATGGCACAAAGCACAGTCCCAATGCACTGCCCAGGTACAGCAGAGGTTCATCAGAGCAGTCGTGGCATACTCCAGATTACCGGCTTATTCAGCATGGACACGCAACAATTATCAACACAACTAATCTGCTGAGTAGTAGTAACAGGAATTTGTTATTCTTTACTGCAGGCAAATTAGTAAATACTACTCAATACTAATCTGCTGTACCGATTATCCCTTAATGCGAATGATTACAGGAGCAAAACTTGTAAATTAGGTAATATATTAATGAAGCTCTGAAGAGAGACTGTGAAAAAAATGCACCTTTTACCAGCAAGACCAAACTGTTTTCAACGATGGTTCAGCGTACCCTCATAAAAGCATCGTGCTGTTACAGTGGCAAATCTCAAATTACAGCCTTACCCTGCAGATGATCCACTGGGGACACTTTTCTTTGTTTATTCAAGCTGAGGAAAATGTCAGAATCTGTCTCATAGCAGCCACGCACACAGTACAGCAGTAAAGCTCAACCACGCACACAGTACAGCACATGTGCACAGTTTAAGAAGCTCTCGCCAAACAGTCCAAATGCCCATTCACACCTCACATCACTTCCTATCCAAAACAATCCGCTTCCTGCCTGTGTGTGTGTACACGTACCTGCGAGCTGCGTTCACATGTGTGCGTGCCTATAACAGTGTCTCTGTTGTAATCCCTGCAGTCAGTTTGGAGCGTTAAATGCCAGTTTTGGGGAGCATTGAAAATTGCCATTCAGGGAATCGTAGCAAAGTTTAGTCAGTTGAATTGGCCAGTTCTACATCTGAACTGTTTGTTTGAACTATCCAACCCTATTCTTGCCTTTTGTTCCCTTTAGTACATGGATAGAGGGTCTTCCTGGCAGAGTTCACTGCGGGACCCTCGCACACACAGGCTTACGGGAAGATCTTACTCAGAGCCACATATCTGCTTCTGGCATGTCACTGCAGTTCCTCAGGGACGGGTTCAGTCCAGAACAACCCAGGTCCCGCTGTGCTTATTCTCAGGGCCGGTGTTTAGAGTAGAGCCAAATAAATCACAGAACAATCACTCATCACGTACGATGAATTCAGCATACGAAGCCAGTCTGTTTGAATCAAGAAAGTGGTGCGATTAAATGCAAACAGAAACAAAAGACAATGACCAAAATGTCCCAAAAGTCCTAACGGTTTCTGGTTCCTTCGGCATATTAACCCAAATGGATCTCTGTGTGAGTGTTCTGAATCAGGTTTACTACCTCAACTCCATTCCTAGCCTGCAGCACAGAACCAATCTTGATGCAACAGAAAAAAGGCCTTCTAATAATATTTCACGTCAGCGCTGCTGTGATCTCCCACCCCCTTTATCCTCCATTTTCCAACTCTGTTTTTGCCCAACGCTCCAGCAGCCCTGCTCACATTTTCCTATGAAAGAGTTCCTGCTGCGCGGTGCAGGAAGCCACCCCCTTTGCCCCATGGTGGCAGCTGACGTCACTGGTTATGCTGCACCACGGTTCAACCCTTCCAACATTCCAGTGCCCAGGCGCTGCCGGCCCGCCGCAGGGCAGCGTGGGGCGTGAGCAGCAGGTAGCAGGAAGGCCCGTCCCTGCACGAGCCCTTCCTGCACCGGCCCGATTACAGCCGAGCGGAACCACACGCCTTCCTGGCTCACAGCTCAGGGCTAAATCACTGCCACTTAAATGGTCCCGGTGAGCAGAACCCAAAAGACGTCATATCCCACAAAAGGGAGTTTTGCAGGCTGAACAAGCATCGGGAGTTTGTGGCATTACCTGGGCTTGCATGGCAGGGTTTAGCCTTCTGCTGGGTAAACACTGCAACATGACATCAATACCAGTAAACTGCAAACCTAAAACAAAGTAACTCTTTTAAAAGTTTTTACAGAACTACATGCAATAAACAAACATCACACGGTTACATAATCTGGTCTTCAGCAATCAGCAATCAGCTGCACAGCTTCACAACCTGGAGCTCTTAGGGGAACACAGTGAGACCACAGGAGACCACAGTGAGACCACAGAATACTACAGTGAGACCACAGTGAGACCACAGTGAGACTGCAGTGAGACCAGAGAAGACTACAGTGAGACCACAGAGGGCTGCAGTGAGACCACAGGAAAAATACACTAGGCTATATGCATTCAGGAAAATTCTAATACACAGTAATGAACTTTTTTTTGCATTCATTTGTTCACATTTGTAAACATGATGAGTTAATATTTGCTAAATCACTGCATGCCGATTTTGGATGAAGGGATTACCTCTAATTCTAATGTACTATCTGTAACATTAAGGGTGGATAATAATGACGGGAGCAGTAAAATGCACTTAAATATGAATTTCTCAACTTGAAACCATTTGTTTTACATGAGATCTGAAATTATTTGATGCTAAATTAATAAATGTGGTGCACCTGTGCGGTACACTGGAGCTGCGGTAAAGGAGCTGGTTAACACGTGTGGGTTAAACACTTCTCTAGGACTACACTGCTGCGCCAACAGTGAATCAGTCAGTCAGTGAATCAGAAACAAATGCTCAATTCACTCAACCTGTTAATGTCATAGATGTTATTCAGAAATTAACGGACAAGATATGAACTGGAAAAGCAATCCATAATTATAAACCAGTCTGGTGTGCTCAGAAATGTTTTCAACCTTGCTTCTATAAATGCTTCATGCCTTTCTGTGCTGAGCAGACAACAGGAAACCGATTGCGTGTCCTCTGCCTTGTCTGCGCGGAGACAGAAACTGCTTGGGGGGGGTGGACAAAATTTAGGCTAATGTGCAACAATTTCTTTTTTTTTGTTTTTCTTTTAGTGCATTGCTTAACGCATACAACTGGAAGCGACTAACATCCACGCCCCAATCGTTCATCACAACAGTAATTGTCATTTTCTTCACTCCTGTCGTGAGGAGCTATACACAGGAACACTGCACTCCAGTATGTGATGCATGTGTTTTACAAGGCGTCTTTACAGCTTAACAGTGCAGTGCTAGCTGATGTCTTCTTCCTCACTGTTTTGGTAGGACAGGCGTTTGGGCGTTCGTTCTAGCAATGCCAAACTGGGAACTGTACAAGAAACGTTGTCGGAGGATCCGTACTATGCTGAGCAAAGAGGTACGACTTGTTTTTGAATCTATATTAGTCACTCTTTGATAAAGTGTTATGGTTTGGTGCTTACATCGTCTATATTGTTTGTTTTTTGATACAACATTTCATCATCTATTTCTCATTGTGTGTGTGTGAAGAAATAGAAGTGGGTTATTGTCTACTTTCAATTTGCATGCAGTCAAAAGTTTCTAGGGGTAAGAAAAACTTTGATGTTGTAATCTACCCAGGCAGTTGTAGTCTGGTATTTTGGCCACAGAACTGCATGGTACTATTATTGTGATGTTGGGTAGAACACCTAGCTATGCATTTCCCTCCAAGCAGACGAGCAGAGGTCAAGATTTTCTGTCAATTAAGTCGTGCTGTGACCACATTTCTAATACAGCAGAGGAACCTTCTAACAGCAACTTCAGTCGTCCAAAATATATAGAAGTAATACAATCTATTTTGCATGAACCTTTCCAACAAATACATGGTGTACACCTGCAAGGTCACAAGGACCAGGGACTCGCCTAGAGTGAAACTGAGACCGACCCAGAGAGCAAAGGCAAAATCAATGGGTTAGGAGCGGCCATGTTCATCTGGGAGGACTGGGAGGACGTGCACGGGCAGAGACCTTTGACCTTTCACCTTTCAGCATGTACATATAGCTCAGGCAGTGGCAAGACACCAAGTCCAGTGCCGTCTGCCTGGCCGAGTCATAGTCCATAAAAATTACTTACGCCACCCAGTGTGAACGTCTGTTTTGAAAGAGGAGCTGCTTCTAGCTGCTTCATCCAGTCTCATCCACAAATGCCAACAGCCATGTAAACATAATACCTCACAGCCTGGGCTGAAATTATGTGGGACTTTGCGTCCTGCTCAGCTATGAAGGAGCTTAATGCACTAAATCACATATGCAATTTGGTAGGGCAAAGCCCACAGCTACAAGGAGCAGGCCTGGTGGTGCTCTAGTGTCCTGCAGGTCTGGTGGTGCTCTAGTGTCCTGCAGGTCTGGTGGTGCTCTAGTGTCCTGCAGGTCTGGTGGTGCTCTAGTGTCCTGCAGGTCTGGCGGTGCTCTAGTGTCCTGCAGGTCTGGTGGTGCTCTAGTGTCCTGCAGGCCTGGTGGTGCTCTAGTGTCCTGCAGGCCTGGTGGTGCTCTAGTGTCCTGCAGGCCTGGTGGTGCTCTAGTGTCCTGCAGGCCTGGTGGTGCTCTAGTGTCCTGCAGGTCTGGTGGTGCTCTAGTGTCCTGCAGGCCTGGTGGTGCTCTAGTGTCCTGCAGGTCTGGTGGTGCTCTAGTGTCCTGCAGGTCTGGTGGTGCTCTAGTGTCCTGCAGGCCTGGTGGTGCTCTAGTGTCCTGCAGGCCTGGTGGTGCTCTAGTGTCCTGCAGGCCTGGTGGTGCTCTAGTTTCCTGCAGCCACAGGGAGCAGGTCTGGTGGTGCTCTAGTGTCCTGCAGGTCTGGTGATGCTCTAGTGTCCTGCAGGTCTGGTGGTGCTCTAGTGTCCTGCAGGTCTGGTGGTGCTCTAGTTTCCTGCAGCCACAGGGAGCAGATCTGGTGGTGCTCTAGTGTCCTGCAGGCCTGGTGGTGCTCTAGTGTCCTGCAGGTCTGGTGGTGCTCTAGTGTCCTGCAGGTCTGGTGGTGCTCTAGTTTCCTGCAGCCACAGGGAGCAGATCTGGTGGTGCTCTAGTGTCCTGCAGGCCTGGTGGTGCTCTAGTGTCCTGCAGGTCTGGTGGTGCTCTAGTGTCCTGCAGGCCTGGTGGTGCTCTAGTGTCCTGCAGCCACAGGGAGCAGGTCTGGTGGTGCTCTAGTGTCCTGCAGGTCTGGTGGTGCTCTAGTGTCCTGCAGGTCTGGTGGTGCTCTAGTTTCCTGCAGGTCTGGTGGTGCTCTAGTGTCCTGCAGCCATGCTTTAGTCTTACCCTGCAGTTCCGACCCAGTAGCTACAGTGATAATAGACCACCAGCTGCTAGTTATACAAGCTGTCATTTGGCCCATATTAGGAACTCCAGGTCTTAAGGGTTTTTCTCTATAGACATAAATATTATGGTGTTTCATAGATCATCTATTTTATAATAAAGATGTTTAAAACAAATATGTTATGTCATATGTAGCTACTTATTCCTCTCCCAAATGTTACTAGATCTTCTGAATTACAAGACCATTAAGTAGTCAAAACACAAACACTCCTACATACAAGCTCAGGTACTGTGTAGTAAAATGATGCAAATTATCCAAGGAGTGCTATAGTAGTGATATCCCTCTGTGATGTGTCTGCCTTTGTCTAGGGTGATCAGAGGGGTATTAAAGGGTGAACCTCACTCAGTTTGGTCATGTCCACCAGGGTGCGCTGTACTTGAGGGCTGCAAGCTGCCTTGACAAAGACTGAAAAACAAATATTGTTTTGTTTTAAAGTGAAAGAAACGACAATAACAGAACGGTTTCGTAATCTTGTGATGGCAATGCAATATGGCGTAGCTTAATAACAGAGAATGGAGTTGACACAAATGGTCAATGGCATTTGGGAGAAAAGTGTGCTCAGGACAAAACATATTGGATTAGGAAAATATCACAGGGCATGACAGATGAATTTTGAAAATCTCATTCGTTTTTTTTATTATTGAAAAATATTTAAGACTTGGAGTCACTATTATGGCCGTGACAGTATGGCGTAGATGACAGGATGATCGTACGAGTTTAGTGGTCTATTGAAGGCACATTAGGTTGCCACGCTCAGCCCTGTAAGAAGGTCCAGCTCTCAGCTGCCACTGTAAGCCCACAACAGAAGGGGCAACATCAGAATAAACCAGTCTGGCTGTCTCCACTTGGAAATGGTGGTTGGTAAATTCTGTGCAGGTTGAGTTAAATTTAGTCAGTTGACATTATCTTGTTGCTTAGGCCAGGCAGGTTAGACTAACAGCAAGCAGAAGTGGAGAAGCACTCAGGTTAGTAGGTTAGATGTCTATCTCAGGCTGACTTGGTGACTAATATGGAACACATGCGCATGGTGTCAGATCCTGTGGTGCCTCACCTGCTGATGCTGGAGGAGGCGTCTCAGAGCAAACAGTGTGTAACTGTAGCTGATTATTACACTTCAAGGTTACCACTGTAGCCCAAACCCAAACTACTGCTCTATGTGGAGCATCAGCTACAATCACTCATAGAGAGAAAGGGAGTCAGCTATCCGAGCACAGCGCATCATTAGGGCCACTATGGGTCACAACGAGGGCAGGCACCAGGCTAGAGTGGAGATGTTCTGCAAGACTGAGATGCAGTGGTAGTGCAAAGGATCCTTAGCTGCAGCACCAAAGATCGTGCTTGTCTGGGCACCACAGTAAGACTCGCAGGGTAGCCGCCATGCCTCGGGGAAGGGTCATAGTTCAAGACACCACATTTTATGATGGCCATGAGCTACAAAACCAAAAACCACAAACTGGGTAACACAGTCAAATGTCTGAAGCAAGACATCAAGGACGACTCCAGCCGTTGGATCCGTATTAGCTGACTCAACCGTGGGGGCCCAGGAGAGCGTACGGGTGTGAAAGAGAAGGCAATAAACTCCAAAGCCCAGTAAAAAAGCACTCTGAGCCAAGAGATGAGGACGGAAGGGTGAGGGTTAGTATCCAGCCTGGAATACGTCAATGCCATTTTAATAGCATTCAACAAGTCACGGTGCCAGCTGCTAAATGTACGACGATTCAAACAAAGAACTTTATGAATGCTTGGAACTATACGACGAAGCATGAGATGTCTCAGAAGAGGCGACTCTGTTGTGAAGTGTGAGTCTGTTGTGGTTGTAGATAAGGCATAATGTCCTTGGGGGATAGAGAATTCTCTAGCTGTGGTAGTACACTAGAAGGACATTCAGCTCATGTGCCAGCTGAAAATGGCACTGAAATGGTGCTGAAATGGTACTGTAGTGCCAAGAACCTGGAATTTAGTGTCCACGCTCGATAACAAATCATCGTCACGCCCTAGCGCCACCAACTAGACTTCCTAGCCTCTTTATTAGACCTTACAGCAGTGCAAGGCTGTCAGACAGGTTAGTCAACACCTTTTGTCAGTACTCACCTCATGCCAGTGACAGTTGATAGTGTAGGAGTGTCTTAATCAAGGGGCTATTATGGGCATCCTATGATCAATCAGGCAGTTAAAAACGGTGCTACGCTGGAAAACCAGTAACGAAACTTCCGTGCCACGTGTCTTGGCAATTCGGGTTCTCCTCTGAAGAAACGAGGAGTACAAACCGAGAACGACAGAATGAGATATTGAAGCTTTTGAAGTCACAGAGCTGTATGCGAAAAATTCAAGTTGGCAACCTGAGTTTATGTGTGAAAGGGAACGTGAGCTTTTCTCCTGTGTGAACAAGGTGTTTATTTTACTGCCTGACTCACACCGTCCAATAACCGACGTGACAGGATCACCCAGGTTAGCTCTCCAGATCGACGGTGCGTTTCCCAGATATCACTGCGTTAATAAGTGAGTTATCCTAGCTCTCCACCGCAGACGGAGCAGACGGAGAAGATAGAGCAGATAGCGCAGACGGAGCAGACAGAGCAGACGGAGCAGACAGAGCAGATGGAGCAGTTATCCTTTCAGCCGTTTCCCCGCTCCATTTGTCTGCTGTCGGCTGCAGCTCTAGTTAGCCAGCTAGCTCACTACCACACCCGCTAACTCAGAAGTATAAACTACACGCCCACAGGTTCCAGCTGTACCGCTGTCAGGAGCCCTTTACTTTCGCGTACGTGTTGAGGTTCGTTTGCGCTCCCAGCCACTTAGCCAGTTAGCATAGCACAGCACACAGCCGCCAACCGCCGCGTTTTTCACACAACACGCATTACAAACAAGACACGGCAACACGCACAGACACAAGCAGCCGTCGCACAGTACAGTTTCTGCAACACTTCCCCTCGTACTCACGTCAGCGTGTCCCAAACTGGCCCGTGTGGTTCTGGACTGGCGGCGTTAGCTCGGCCACTTCTCCCTCCTGCCGTATCCATGGCGACGCGCAGCCGCAGTCAGGTTCAGTCAGCCTCAGCTGTTGGGTGGGACAATATTACACACGACCCGGGGAAATTATATTATACAGCACTCTGATGCCTCCTGGTGTAGCATACATCTCTATGAGTACTGAAATCATGAAGTTTACTCGTTCGCTTTGGGATAGTAAGGAAAAAGGATAAAGAATAAAAATTGAATGAAAAATTGTCATAACGCGCCCTCTAGGGAATTAGATGAGTAATTGTAAAACTTTCCAATTAGCAGCTGAATACAAGAGCAGTTTTAGTATTTTTGTCAGTAACGATTAAGGGCATTTTTAATAAAAATGTTTGTTAGCAATAAAAAACGTTTTTTTATAAAGACCTTATGTAATAACATATTACACAGGTTACATACATAATCGGGTTTAACATATCAAATCTGTATGGGGTTGGACTGACAACCCATGATAATTACTTAATACAGCAGACATGTAGATGTCTGCACGTGACATGTGCAGGATGCCTGGA
Source organism: Brachyhypopomus occidentalis (assembly GCA_020368025.1). Lineage (NCBI taxonomy): Eukaryota > Metazoa > Chordata > Actinopteri > Gymnotiformes > Hypopomidae > Brachyhypopomus > Brachyhypopomus occidentalis. Next base: position 1,265,077 of record JAGXOD010000082.1, on the reverse strand, counting down.
ACTAAAATAAATATCAATTCCATTTCACCTTGCAGCTTTAATAGAGTCAAAGGAATGTAACATGAAAAACATACTTCACCACACATCACAGTGGCTGGGTGTTGTTGTCATTCAGATTTCAGGGAATCTTGCATTACAACAAAATCATTTAAACTGCTCAAAAGTACCTTAGTAAGGTTAAAATATGTATTAGCTTAATAATGAATAATAAGTAGTAGTGAAGTCATAATATTACTATTACAGGTGAACAGCAAACATTCTAATTTTGAAATGTAAAGTCTGATATATACGTCTGAATTGAATCTCTGTGACTAAATACAACTGACCCTTACACTGATGGCATCTGCCTTGTAGTGTTCTGGTAGGGTGTAGATTAAGTCAGTCATCTTCACTGGTCACCTTGCAGTGTTCTGGTAGGGTGTATATTAAGTCAGTCATCTTCAATGTTCACCTTTTGGGATAATGGCATAAAAGGGTGGATTAACAAATGTTTGTTTTTGCTTTTTACCAAATTAATACTTCAAAATGGAATAGGTAAGAGTTGAATGGTGCCGTAAAAGCATGTCTGTGTGTGATCAGCATGTGTGAGCATTCCTCTAGCTCGCTGCTGACGTTTGCCCCTCGTGTCCCACAGACACCCTCTCTGTTGGAGGTTGATGAAGGAACGTCTGATCATGTTTTATCTGTGGACCCAGTATCTCCGGTAAGATAAGGCTGTATTTTCAGACTTTAAGCACAATTAGTAGAATATGGCCTAGTTACTTTATGGTACAGTGGGACGGACCTTTCACACCCCAAACGATCTGTAACCACAGCAAAATATCTATTTTCTCTGTTTTATCTGAAGGACACTAAGGGGGCATTTTGGGATCAGGTTGTGGTAAGTGCCTGTTTGAAGTGTTACAATAGGTTAATGCTTTTATTTGACCAATACTGCATGTTTCTAAGCATTCATTAAAGCTTCTTCGCTGGTAGTCTAGGTGGTCCATCAAAAACAAACCTCTCCTAGAACACAGCAGACTGTCACACCAACATTACAGCCACCACTGCATGCTGATGACAGAGAGTACTGATCAGCAATGACCTTTGGTCTAGGATCATCTGCCTAGAAATATTCAATCCGATTAGTACTGCTTGTCACCACTAAAATGTTGTTGGGAATGTTCACTTAAGACTTTTAAAAAATGCATTTAGGGCATTTAGGAATCATAGTGCTCTGATGAGAAAAATAGGATAGTTATAAGATGCTGTTTGGTTACAGAGGGAGGCCACAAACTCTGTGTGAACTTAAAGGATAATTTTATCATGCCCTTTTCCTACATATGTATTAACCACAGTGGCACATTTAACTTCTGTAATTTATTTCTATGATAATTAATAATCAACTATTACTACTAATAATAATAATAGTAATTATAATAGTAATAATAATTTCTTAGTGTGATAGAGTAAAACCCTGACACACTAACCACTAATGAACCACTAATAGGGATCCAGGCCGCCCATTAGAGACCGCCTCTGTTCCTCTGTTCCGCCTCTGTTCCGCCTCTGTTCCTCTGTTCCGCCTCTGTTCCGCCTCTGTTCCTCTGTTCCGCCGCTGTTCCGCCTCTGTTCCTCTGTTCCGCCTCTGTTCCGCCTCTGTTCCTCTGTTCCGCCTCTGTTCCGCCTCTGTTCCTCCTCTGTTCCTCTGTTCCGCCTCTGTTCCTCCTCTGTTCCTCTGTTCCGCCTCTGTTCCGCCTCTGTTCCTCCTCTGTTCCGCTGTTCCTGCCTCTGTTCCTCCTCTGTTCCTCCTCTGTTCCTCCTCTGTTCCGCTGTTCCTGCCTCTGTTCCGCCTCTGTTCCTAGACGTTTACACCTGTCTTGGCTCTGATAGGAGGACAATGTGGAGACCCCCTATGGCACAGTATTCTGCAGCATGTCAGGCACCCCCAGGGGCAACAGACCAGTCATCCTCACCTACCATGACATCGGACTGAACCGTAAGGCTGCTCCGCTAATGACCACAGACAGGGCTATCTAAGCCCTGCTGTCTGTGGTGTAATAACGTGGCTCCTTGCCCTTCGTGTAGATGACTGCTCTAAAGTCCATAACGTACCATAAGCTTCATTTACTGTGGTGTAATGACCTGGCATGGCTCTCTGCAGACACAATGTGCTTCAACACTCTCTTCTGCCATGAAGACATGCAGGAAATCACACGCCACTTTGCGGTGTGTCACGTCAACGCCCCCGGACAGCAGGAGGGCGCCAGCACCTTCCCCACAGGGTGAGCACGAGTCCACGGCGTGGGACAGTGTTTGTTCCGGAGCTGAAACCCACCCCAAGGCTAGACCTGATCTACAGCCTGACCTTGGCCTAGCCCAAGCCTAGCCCAGGCCTAGCCCAGGCCTGTCCCCAGGCCGCTGCCCTCCGGCAGTCAGGCAGAACGGCTGCGTCATGGTGTCAGAGTCTGAGGGAAGAAGCAGAGCACTAGATTCAGACCTGCGCAAACTCCGCCTCCGCTGCTCTATCGCAGCCCATTTGAGTAACACAGACTCCGGCTCCGCTGCTCTATCGCTGCCCATTTGATTAACACAGACTCCGGCTCCGCTGCTCTATCGCTGCCCATTTGAGTAACACAGACTCCGGCTCCGCTGCTCTATCGCTACCCATTTGAATAACACAGACTCCGCCTCCGCTGCTCTATCGCAGCCCATTTGAGTAACACAGACTCCGCCTCCGCTGCTCTATCGCAGCCCATTTGAGTAACACAGACTCCGCCTCTGATGCTCTATCGCAGCCCATTTGAGTAACACAGACTCCGCCTCCACTGCTCTATCGCAGCCCATTTGAGTAACACAGACTCCGCCTCCGCTGCTCTATCGCAGCCCATTTGAGTAACACAGACTCCGCCTCCGCTTCTCTATCGCAGCCCATTTGAGTAACACAGACTCCGCCTCCGCTGCTCTATCGCAGCCCATTTGAGTAACACAGACTGGGCTAAACTAAAATCTGGAGGCCCAGACACTCCGCATGTCCTGCTGCCACCAGCGCGTCATGCCCCGGGTTCCCTTCATCAACGTCTCGGTGTTCACATGCTGCATCTGAGGCTCCCAGTGCATCATCACTAGGGTTGGCAGGTTCAAACCCTGGAGAACAGATGGGGTCACTTTCTTGAAAACTAGAACTCACTCAGTGCAATTTTCGTTCTATAGATTCATCTATCCGTCAATGGACCAGCTGTCTGAGACCCTCCCTGTTGTGCTTAAGCATTTTAAGTGAGTGGACCAGTTTAATGTTTATGCTGAGATTAAACCATTGGTCCTTCCTCTAATCTTGTGGTTTCGTGGTTCAGTGAGGAAGTTGTAGTTTTTTTCTCTCCACAGCATTAAGAGTGTTATTGGAATAGCGGTTGGTGCAGGTGCCTACATCCTCACACGCTTCGCCGTGAGTCACAACACTCTCTTTCTTCCCAGTGCATCTTAACACACTGATCAATGCAGGGTTAGTCTGGATTACTCTGGATTACTCTGGATTACTCTAGATTACTCTGGATTACTCTGGAGTGAAATTTCTGCTTCTTAACAGAGTGTTGATACGGGCAGCATAATCCTCATCATTATTCTGACTCGTGGAATATCAACTCTCCAAAATGCGGACACTTCACACCTTTTCTAAGTGCATTGTAAAGAAAAACAACTCCATATATGGAGATTCTTAATTGCTCGTTTCACTACAGCAGTCTGACATATATTAAGTGATTTTGCCCTGAGGTTTTATATCTCTCTGACTGCTCATGCATAAATGTCTTGCAGCTGAAGCACCCAGACTTGGTTGATGGCCTCGTCCTGATGAACATCAACGCTCAGGCAGAGGGGTGGGCAGAGTGGGCAGCATACAAGGTATCGTCACTTTCTCCAGGATTGTAGGCGTAATGTATTTACTCAACGCTTATCTGTACTCCATCCACTAAATATCAACGTACACATACCACAGATCTCCAGCTGGGCCCTCGGTCCTCCTGATATTGTCATCTCCCACCTGTTCAGACAGGTAAGAAATGCCCCCCAAGTTAACAGATCTATTATAACAGATCTATTTCTCATCCCAGTTGGGATCCACCAGATAGCCCACATTTTTGTTCTTAGCTCCCACCAACAACGTCCTAACTCCTAAACCAAGCCATTAGGGCAGTGATTACCTGGTATAGGTGTACTGGGACTGTGCTACAATGTGCGCCATTTGACGTATCCCGTGGAATGAGTCCACGGTGTCTCTAAACACAGATGTAGAAGAATTAACAGTTATTATTGATGTGTTCCATTGACTGCGTATACTGCATGAGCTATCCTGAGTTTAGACTTATCCCAATTCTACCTAAACAACCACAGTCTGCCTTATTGTCCATTAAAAAGTCAACGTTTGTTACATAAGCATTTCTAATAATTCTAAGTTTCTGTCTCAAGTGCCCATGAAACTTTGATGTTGTGTGACTGACTGACTGACTGATTGATTGATTGATTGATTGATTGATTGATTGATTGATTGATTGACTGATTGGGTCTTGGACCAACTGCTTTGTGGCACCATGGCAGGAGGAGATTAACAAGAAGGCAGAATTTATAGCAACATTCCGTCAGCATATCACAAACAGGATTAACCAGACCAACCTTCTGCACTTTATGAAGTCCTATAACAGGTATCACTGAGCTCTGATCATCTGCATCCACTAGAATCTCCTGACCTCTGTGCTTCTGGACCTGTTGGTCATATGAACAGTTCCCCATCTTATCAGCTCTGATCTTTTTCTCAGCCGAAATAACCTGGAGATTGAGAGAAGTTGCCCTGGTGGAAACACTGATGTGAAGACTCTCAAGTACGTGATGCAGTGACAGTGTTTCTGTTCATCTTTGATGTGAAATACTCGTATGCCCCATGTGCCTGAAAAGGTACCTTTTGCTGCAGGTGTCACAGTCTCCTGGTGGTAGGAGATTACTCACCTGCGGTTGATGCTGTGGTATGTGCAACTTGTTTCATATGCTGAACAAGAAAAACATTATAAATCAAACCCAGCATTCAAATCAATGTGGGGGTCCCTTATAGGTTGACTGCAATTCAAGAATGGATCCCACAAAAACAACCCTCCTCAAAGTTAGTGACCTTCACAGCTTGGATCTCATGCGTTCACTAATTACGTAATGACAACATAGCAAATCAATACTGAACATGTTATTCACTGCTTTCTTCGTTCACCCAAAAGTCATACAAACATCCTTATTTATGAGATTCACAATAAAGGGTGATGTGTTGATGAACCTGTGGTGTCTAACATTACTGTCCTTCATGTGTTTAACATTACTGTCCCTCATGAAGATGGCAGACTGTGGAGGCCTACCTCAGTTTGATCAGGTCTGTGTTTACCCATATAAATAAGGTCTGTGTTTACCCATATAAATAATACCTACCTCAGTTTGATCAGGTCTGTGTTTACCCATATAAATAAGACCTACCTCAGTTTGACCAGGTCTGTGTTTACCCATATAAATAATACCTACCAGGTCTGTGTTTAGTTTTGACCAGGTCTGTGTTACCCATATAAATAACACCTACCGCAGTTTGACCAGGTCTGTGTCTACACATATAAATAATACCTACCTCAGTTTGATCAGGTCTGTGTTTACCCATATAAATAAGACCTACCTTTGACCAGGTCTGTGTTTACCCATATAAATAATACCTGTGTTTACCTCAGTTTGACCAGGTCTGTGTTACCCATATAAATAAGACCTACCTCAGTTTGACCAGGTCTGTGTTTACCCATATAAATAATACCTAGTTTGAAGGTCTGTGTTTACCCATATAAATAATACCAACCTCAGTTTGACCAGGTCTGTGTTACCCATATAAATAAGACCTACCTCAGTTTGACCAGGTCTGTGTTTACCCAAATAAGACCTTATATAAATAATACCGACCTCAGTTTGATCAGGTCTGTGTTTACCCATATAAATAAGACCAACCTCAGTTTGACCAGGTCTGTGTTTCCCATTTAAATTAGACCTATCCTCAGTTTGACCAGGTCTGTGTTTACCCATATAAATAAGACCTACCTCAGTTTGACCAGGTCTGTGTTTACCCATATAAATAATACCTACCTCAGTTTGATCAGGTCTGTGTTTACCCATATAAATAAGACCTACCTCAGTTTGATCAGGTCTGTGTTTACCCATATAAATAAGACCTACCTCAGTTTGACCAGGTCTGTGTTTACCCATATAAATAATACCTACCTCAGTTTGATCAGGTCTGTGTTTACCCATATAAATAATACCTACCTCAGTTTGATCAGGTCTGTGTTTACCCATGTAAATAAGACCTACCTCAGTTTGATCAGGTCTGTGTTTACCCATATAAATAAGACCTACCTCAGTTTGACCAGGTCTGTGTTTACCCATATAAATAAGGCCTACCTCAGTTTGATCAGGTCTGTGTTTACCCATATAAATAAAGCTGTTGCATTACACACTGTGTAATTTACTATGTCTTATTGTAATAGCCTGGCAAGCTGGCAGAGGCCTTGAAATATTTCATCCAAGGACTGGGCTACAGTAAGCTAATTTACACTGCAAACACTGTAAACACTGCCAACACTGTGAACACTGTAAATACTGTAAACATTGTAAACACTGTGAACACTGTAAATACTGTAAACATTGTAAACACTGTGAACACTGTAAACACTGTGAACACTGTAAACACTGTGGTAAGCCTGCAGTGCTCCTGCTCTCCTTCTCTCTCCTGCTTATTCTTAATCTACCATCTTCAGCAATACTTTGCACACATTGCTCGTTCATAAATCCAATGTAGAAATGCAGGACGCCCCCCAGTGGTAGACTTAATAATGGTCTTATAATGGTCTTCATATTCAAAACGTATGTATGCTCTGTTAATGGTGTATGTAAGTAGGCACACGGAGCAGGGTGTTATCTCACCCTGTCCCCACGCATGTCACCCTGTCCCCTTGCATATCTCACCATCACTTTTGTCTCTGACAGTGTCCTCTGCAGGCATGACGCGCCTGTCTCGTTCCCGCACTGCCTCCATCACCAGTATGCCGTCCTTGCGTCCTCGGTCCCATACCATTGCTTCCGTGGAGATCAGCTCCAAGAAAAACATGCCAAGGATAAGACGCTCGTCCGAGGTCTTTTATTAAAGGCCTGAGGTTCACCCTCTCTCCACACGCCCTCTCTGGACCTCCAAGGTCTTCTATTAAAGACCTGAAGTTCACCCTCTCCCCACACGCCCCCTCTGGACATTCGAGGTCTTCTATTAAAGGCCTGAGGCTCACCCTCTCTCCACACGGCCTCTCTGGACCTCTGAGGTCTTCTATTAAAGGCCTGAGGTTCACCCTCTCTCCACACGCCCTCTCTGGACCTCCAAGGTCTTCTATTAAAGACCTGAAGTTCACCCTCTCCCCACACGCCCCCTCTGGACCACGAGGTCTTCTATTAAAGGCCTGAGGCTCACGCTCTCCCCACACACCCTCTATGGACATCTGAGGTCTTCTATTAAAGGCCTGAGGCTCACCCTCTCCCCACACGCCCTCTCTGGACCTCCGAGGTCTTCTATTAAAGGCCTGAGGCTCACGCTCTCCCAACACACCCTCTCTGGACCTCTGAGGTCTTCTATTAAAGGCCTGAGGCTCACGCTCTCCCCACACACCCTCTCTGGACCTCTGAGGTCTTCTATTAAAGGCCTGAGGCTCACGCTCTCCCCACACACCCTCTCTGGACCTCTGAGGTCTTCTATTAAAGGCCTGAGGCTCACCCTCTCTCCACACACCCTCTCTGGACCTCTGAGGTCTTCTATTAAAGGCCTGAGGCTCACACTCTCCCCACACACCCTCTCTGGACCTCCAGTTTCTCATGCTCAGTTCTACTCCATTTCAAATAAAACAAACAAAATTGCCCCATTAAGAGACTGTTGCTGTGTTAGAGGTACTGAGGTACTTAGAGGTACAGAGGTACTTAGAGGTACTGAGGTACTTAGAGGTACTGAGGTACTTAGAGGTACAGAGATTGTGTCACATCTTCAGGGAATTCAGAGTGTCCCAGTGGACCAATGTAGACTTGCACGAAAAGAAAAAAAAAGACTAAACCTCTCTTTAAAGAGGTCTAAACAAGCTCTTTAAAAGGGTTATAACTTATCAGGCTCTTTAAAAGGGTTATAATTTAACATATCAGGCTCTTTAAAAGGGTTATAATTTAACATATCAGGCTCTTTAAAAGGGTTATAACTTAACATATCAGGCTCTTTAAAAGGGTTATAACTTAAACATATCAGGCTCTTTAAAAGGGTCATAACTTAACAAATCAGGCTCTTTAAATGGGTTTTCAGGCCCTTTTAACATATCAGGCACTTTTAGAAGCCATTAAAAGTTGGTGACATGTGCATGAATTAATGTATATTACTTTTAGCACGTTGTATGTAAATCAATGCATGTTTTATTTTTGATCACATTTGAATATCCTACAATTTGTATGATATGGTTATGAGTAATGAAAAGGCTTTGAGATACGCGATAATTGTGTACATTGTATTGGAAATGTGTGTGCTGATAGGAATTCAAGAGATGTGTGGGTACCATTTCTTATAACTTCATAAAAGTATATACTTATTATGCTTGGCTATTGTGGCTTTATTATGTTACAATATCTGATTTGCTGAAGTATGTTTAGTTAACTGTATTGTATCTTACCAATGACTGCAGTATACTGCAGAGTTAAGTGATTTGAGCATGAATGAATGAGATAAGAGCATGTAACATTTGTACCAGTCCAAAGAGACGGTACATCTGTGTACCACCTGCACCTTAGTCACACTGCATAATGTATTAGAAACAATATAAAGAAGTTTTAGAAGTTTCAATATGTCCACAAAACTTAAATATTCGATTTTCCATGGCACAGTATATTCAGGAAAGCGTTTACATTGTAATTAAATACCTTTGCTGGAAAACTAAACAAAACAATCAAACAAACACAGAGTCTGTTGTCTAAACAAACTGTTTAAATATAACAATTTTCAATAAAATGCCCTGTTTGTAGTATCTTTTCTTAATAAACGAAAACACAGCATTTATGAATGTGCTTATTTTGCACAGTATACAAAAATATTTCAAAAGATGCAGGAATTTAGCAATAAAAAACTTTAACTCCAGCTATGAACTATGTTAACGTATTCATGAAAATGATGTGCTTCGTAATATAAAGCTATGAATATTTCTTAAACGTTATATTCCCATAAATAGCTCACACTGGGCTCTGATTTAGTGACCACTCTGTGGCGCTAATGCTGCCTAAAGGTGTTAAGGGCATTTAGTGCACATATTTTTTATTTGGTGTGGGCAAAATAAATAAAGTGCGTTTGCGGAAGCTGAGAGGCACCACAAGGGTGTGACATTTAAAATCCACCCACACAACATTTATTGTGTATCTGTTCCTCTTAGACCAAACTTGCCTGCTGATTTCTTAGACTCCAGCGCACCGAGGTCACACCCGTGTTTAACTGGAAAATAAAGACGTGTTTCTCACAAAGGGATCCTGACTATGACCACCTGATGAAATAGATCTCCCAGTTACTAAACACGAGTGATGCAAATATGTTTTCGTAAAGATCTACTAAAGTTCTACTGTGAATATTAAATGTGAATCAGACAGGTGGCGTGTCATTACGCAGGGACAAATGTAGAACTGAAATAATTTGTCATATCATAATTATGTAGCCATTACTTTTAATCTCATCACAGTGAACAATAATGATACGTATTATCATAATTATTGTTGGTCTTGTTAATTATTATTGTTTTATTGTTCTCAACACTAATAGTTATTATAAAAATAAAGATTTTTGTAGTATGTGTGTCTCCTCATCAGAGAATACTGCAGTTCCTGTGTGTTACTGGCTTGGCTTTTAATGGGAAATAGAGGAGTTAATCTGATTGGATTGGACAGTACACCTAACCACACCTTTGGTCATGTATTCAGTCTAATCCAACCTCTTTTTGTAACTGCACCACTGCCAATCATGACACAGCGTTTCTGACGTGCCCACATGCGTCTGCGGTGCAGATCTTGCCTTATTTTACACGCTTGCACTTGGGTGTCCACAATCTAGAGCCCAGGATATTACACAGTATTGTCATACTTCAAAAGTTTTAGCAGATAACTCTGTAATGAAATGCACATTTCCATATCGATTGGTCAAGCGAAGATTACAAAAGCTCTTTGGCTGAGCACAGGAAACATCAGACTTACTGGACCATCAGACTTAAAGGACCATCAGACCTAAGGGAACGTCAGACATTGGCAAGCGCAAGGGAAACAATATGCTGTCCTTTCTACACAAGTTCTGAATGACATGACAATATATCTCAAGCTGTGTACCTCATGGAGCCTTCAAAGACGTTCCTGTGCCATGAAACCTTTGGTTCTACATACTAAAAGTCACATACACCAATAAACTGAATTCCAAGGTGGCTCATAGATGCTCAGTCAGGTTACATGTTAACTGTGCACATGTTTAACCCGAACACAGATGAAAGATTTCTTATTGCACTTTGATTTGTTGAATCCACTTATGATCTGTACTCATGCCAGCACCAATCCCTGCAAAGCACACCATGTTGCACAGGATCTATGTTATTAACACTGGTCTTCTCAGTTCATAATCTCACTGGGCTCTAGGAAGGGCTCCAGCTCAGTGAAGATGTCATTGGGGTTCCTGCATGAGAGGTTGCAGAAGCACGCATTGATCCACATGTACTTCCAAGTGAAGACTGATCCATTGGGACACTCAAATTCCACCTCGATGGTCTTGGACTTGTAGGGAATACAGCAGCGTTCGTCAGAACACACTCCGCAGTATTTGGGCCAGTACGGTTTCCTACTGACACAGCCGGAGATGGTGAAGTTCTGGAACTCCAGCTCACGGTAGACGTTCAGGCACATCTTTCCTGGCTTGGGGACACAGTTACCATGAGAGTAAATTGCCAATGAATGGCAATAAATGCAAGTTAACAAATGAACAAACAGACCAATGAAAGGCGTCTTTACCCGGAAGTATTTGGTGATGTCCACCTCACAAGGACGAATGTTGCACAGCCGGGTTTCTTTCTCCATCTCACACTGGGCGTTGTCATTGGATATTCGCATAGACACGCCCCGTCCACAGGTCTTGGAGCAGGGGCTCCACGGGGTAGTCTGGGTAATGCAGTTTTTGTGCCAGATCTCATTGGCACTTAGAGCCACTGAGTAATGTTTGAAAAATAGTAACGTTAGTTTGTTTTACTTTACCAAAAAGTCCTCAAACTTGCAAGAATATTTTGTAACACCCAGACTTAGTATTAAAACTGCTGTTTAGTGTTTATTATTTATTTATAATCTTGCAGTAATACTGTGACTTAACCAATACGTTTAGTGCCAAGACATCTGCCACTCCTTCTCAGTAGGCTTCAAAACATTGCAAATGAGTGATCATTTCAGCCTTAACCAAGCAATATGGCTTTGGAAAATAACCCTAGTGTGTGTATTAACCCACAGCAGTTTTAATAGTTTTAATAATTTAGCTCGAGGCAAGGTGAGTTTATATATATTGCACATTTTATATACAAAGCAATTTAAGGTATGCTACAAATCAAAAGGACCTTAGTTAAGCCTGAGCCTGGTGTAGATCATTAAGTGGCCCTCACCCTGGGGAGCATGCCTGGGGCTGGCCTTGCGTGGCTTCCCAGAGCCATCGCAGATCCACAGCTCACAGCAGCGACCTGGAACCCTCACTGGTTTGGGGGACTGGCACCAGCCCCGGGGTGGCGGGGCGTCAGCACACAGCGACACACACCCGATCGCCCCGTTCACACACAGGCAGCGGTACTTACAGCTGGGCTGGAAACTCTGCCCATTTCGGTAGATCACACCATCATATTCACAGCCTGTTCCCAGCACATCTGAAGCACAGAAACATGCGTGAGCGCTGACCTCCTCACACAGGACCCCTGCAGGACTATACAGGAGTCCCACAGGGGTAGAGCGTGTGAGACATGCAAGGCTGGACTGACAGACAGACAGACAGTCAGACAGACACATGCAACAGAACATTCTGGATATTCTGGAGAGCTTTTACATCTCTGTCCAAAATGTCCATTTTCTCTTTAACCCTTTGCACTAAACTGCAGTAATTATGATACCTCTGCATCTCTTGCAGCTGTTACATATACACTGCAGTTACTCACTGTAGTCACCTTCATATACATCTCCACTATAGTGTATGGCCTCTGAATTTGGTGGACATGTTTGTTTTTTATTTCTGTGCTCTAATAATGAAATAACTGCAGGTCTCCCTAGTGCTGTCACAAGAACAGAGGCTGTTAAAGGATCTGACACACTGTATAAGGATTTATGAGGTCATCTGTTTTCAGAAAGCCTCCCAATGTGTATCGCATATTCCTGGTTAGCTCATGTTATATTACAAACTCTACAAATGCACATTAACAAGCTCATTTCTATTACAAACTCTACAAATGCACATTAACAAGCTCATTTCTATTACAAACTCTACACATGCACAAATTAAATGGTGACAAGGGTGAGTGAGAATGCCATTTCGTAGGCCTCAAACATCTGCAAATACTTTAAAAAGAATTAATTAAATTTAATAGAGATACGTGAACTTCAAAATCAGAAGAGAGACGTAAACCCAAGCATAACTATTATTTAAAATACAAGGTTCAAACGAAAAAGGACGAAAAGACACTGGACGTCTCCAAATGGAACTGTGTCATCTTGTTGTATATGTCTGACCACATACAAAAAGCACTTAAAACACACTTGTAAAAGGTCTATAGCAGGTTCTGTATTAGGTAAGATAGTAGGCAAATGCAATCGATTAGCATATGGAATCACTTACATGCACACACTCCTTTTTCGTACCTCGGCTTGTCAGCACTGTAGTCGCAGTACAGTCCCTTATGGTAGTCACAGGTGTCTCTTTCGTTACAGGTCTCGCCAATTTGTTTCGCGCAAGCGATACAGCAGTCGCAGCCGTCTTTAAGCAGACTGACCCCCGGAGGACACACGGGGGCGCTCTTGGGACACTTGCACGGCCATTTACAGTACTGGGTCCTATTTAAGGGGTGTACGTCTGTGGTCACGAGTGGCATGTCGGTGGAATTTTGGGACACGACCTTTATAGAAGAGAGAGAGAAAGTGTTGAAAACAATACTTTTCAATATCCACTTAATCCACCACAGGACAACAATTAATTAGTTTTTAAATAGTAGTTTATTTAGTACGGGCATTCTATTTAATCAATAAGTGAACTAATCCAGGCTCATTATGAGGCGCTGATAATTTTACATCATTCAATGAATAAAATTAAATTACATTAAAACTACTCTAAGATACAGCATCGCACGGCTGAATAACCAATAGTTTAATCAACCCTTCAAAACTGTCAATATACAGACTGCTGCAGTAATACCAAATGTGGGTTTAAATTCACAGGTCAAATATTGTGAACTACGATCTGGCTGGACCTTGTGGCGCTTCGCCAGCACGGACAACTTTTTTCGTGTGTCCCAATTCCCGCTCGCATTACTACAGCAAGACAATGTGCCCAAAAGAGCAACGCGTTAAATTAAAAGTTAAAATCAAACTTTTCATGTTCTCCATGTGAAAAAAAAGCATGTCGTGTGCCAGTGTGACACTTAATTAGGCTATACATGCATATGTGATCATTTACGATACAGTCGCTCACCTGATGAAGACCACTGGCTAACAGCAGTATCCACGACAGCAGCCACCTCATCACTAATATTCTGTGCGACACACATTGAGACGAAATTATTCTCCGTTCTAATCAAAATCCATTTCATTCCGTCCGCCAGAGTCACTTCGCGGCATCAGCGCGCGGCTCACTGCCACACTGCCGTCGTGTCTGTCGGTCCTGCCGTCCGTGCTGACGTCAGCGCGTCTCCCCCGCTGGTGTGGCGGAGATTCGCCCGCACGTTCCGCGCCGCGCGGCGGGCGACGCGTCTGCTGCCCTCGTGTAAACCATCCTGCTCTGCTAGACACTGACAGCAGTACATTTTATGTTCTGTACTGGACTTGACATTATTGATTATATAATGTATTACAATTATCTGTAAATGAAAGTAAAACATGAAAATAAAACAAACGGAAAGGATCAAGTAGCAATAATATTTTTGTTGTAAAATACGAAATGACTTCGCCAAATTAAATTTCATTTTAAATTAACGAATCATTCATGGAGCTTTGAAGTAATTAAAGCATAAACTGTTTTTTCGTACTAGGACCCAACACATTTAAAAGCACACTCACCACTTTTCAAACACGTTTCTGGGATGAACAGCAGATTCCTGTATGTGGATGAGCTGAGAGACCAAGTAGAAGCATAATCGATTTGCCTTAAAAAAGGACAAGACCACAGACATTTAAAGGCTACTAAAATATTCTTAAAACAGCTTTATGCGACATGGGTAGCCATGGAGACATTTGGGCCCGTGCAATGTGTGATCCCTTGTGTGAGAACTTTTTACGTTAAAATGTATTAGTTAACAGCAGATTCAAAAACCGGAAAATGCTGCTTGCTTTGAGTCCGTTTCTACCCGTTTCCCACAATGTTTAGAAATGATGTTCACTCATTGGTCCCAGTAGATGTGTTCATGTGTTCTATCTTCTTCGGAGTTCTTTGTGGACACATGTGGACCACACTTTTCAAATAATATAACAGGCTCTTGTTTGAACTGAGATCTGGACTTTGACTTGACCATTGCAGAATCCATCTTAAACATTTTAGCTTGGTCACACAGACATTTTCTTTAGTAATGCCTTCTTTCTAAATATCTTAAATATAGGCCAATTGTGAGTTGTGCTTCATTCCAGTCTCAGCATTTAGCTCCTCCAGAGTCGTTGCCTCTCTGATTACCCGTCTGCTTTTTGAGGGCTGATCTTATCTAGGCAGATCCCAAGTGGTTGTTTCCAACAACGCAGACAACCATTTGGTCATTGTAGGCGACTGTACAACAAACTTCGAAGTCGCCGAGCAGCTGAATAGGGGAAACTATTGCCCGACGCGCTTGCTGTTCAAAACATAAGTCCAAGCTTCAGTAACGTTGCTTTATTTTGGATCAGAAACAAGTATTCAAGCATTAAAAACGTCAGCATCCACAGACCCCAATGATCCACAAACGGTATAAATCCAGGTGCAAGCAGTAATTCATAGGCAACGTTCACGTCAGGAATTTACAGCATAAAACCGGTCAGCAAAAAGTAGGCTTCCCCCATCACCCACTCACTACCTTCTCTCACCTAGCAAGTGCACAGGTGATATAACAAATCATTACCACCACGTGACCCAAATAGTACACGTCATTACTTAGGTGCACACAAGACCTAACCCCAAATCTACGCCTGTCCACAACATTCCGGCCCCTAATTATTACATCACCACACAGTAATAATTAACACATCCAATACCGTTATCCAGGATAAACACACATCACAGTTTCTCAATAAAACAATATAATGCACTCAAAATGTCCCTTCAAGTTGTTTCTCTATTCTTTTCTTCTTATCAGTCAGTCATAGGCCAGAGGTTACCAGCACTTAGCCTAAATATCAAGTCAGTCTGTAGTTGCATCAATTGGTTCCAAGATGATGTCATGCGTCAGAGGCCTCCTGAAGAAGGCAGATCCTTGTGACTGGTCTGCATACAAGGCTGGTCGAGGTCTTAATCCAGACCTGACGTACAAGCCCTTTCTTGTCTGGTGCAGCTGCTGTGACTCTGCCAATGATCCAGGAACCACGAGGTGCAGAGTCATCCACTATGAGAACCACGTCTCCAGGAATGAAATTGCGTTTAATCTGTACCCATTTCTGGCGCTGTTGAAGTTGTGGCAAATATTCTTTAATCCATCTTTTCCAGAAGAGGTCAGATATATATTGGACCTGTCTCCACCTCTTACGTGCATAGAGATCATTTTTCTGAAACAGACCAGGTGGTAAGCACGGATTGGATTTGAGAAGGAGGAGGTGATTTGGTGTTAAGGCTTCCAAATCGTTGGGATCGGTGGATTCTTGTGTAATGGGCCTGCTGTTCAAGATCGACTCCACTTCACATAGGACAGTTTGAAGGCCTTCCTCATCCAAATACTGTGTCTGCAAGGTGGAGTTGAGAACCTTTCTGATGGAACGTATCAACCGCTCCCATGCTCCACCATGGTGCGATCCAGTTGGAGGGTTGAAGATCCATTTAACCCCCTTCAAAGCCAACACATCTGCAATCTTTTCCTGATTCCATTCTTCCATAGCTCGTCTCAACTCACGCTCTGCCCCCACAAAGTTGGTACCATTGTCGGAACGCAGCTCTTGAACCTGGCCTCGTCTTGCAATGAAACGGCGTAAGGCGTTAATGAAAGAGTCAGTATCAAGAGATGAGGCAACCTCAATATGTACAGCTCTAATCGCTAAACACGTAAAGATGGCTCCATACCGCTTCACAATACTTCTCCCACGCTTTACTTCAAACGGGCCGAAATAGTCCACTCCAACAAAGCTAAAGGGAGGTTTCTCAGGGGTCACTCTGCTCTCAGGCAAGTCAGCCATTTTCTGCTGGCCTAGAGATCCACGAAGCCGTCTGCAGACCACACACTTTGACATAACGCTTCTTATCAAGGTGCCCGCACCAGGAATCCAATATTTCTGATGCAGCCTTGAGAGAATATGGTTCCTACCATTATGACCCACCTCTTTGTGGATATGCTGTAAAATGAGATTAGAAATGTGAAGATCCTTAGAGATTATGACAGGATGTTTGGAATCCTCAGACATAACAGCTGTACTAAGACGTCCCCCAACTCGCAGCACATCCTCCTCTAAAACAGGATTCAACTTATAGATGTAGCTGCTTCGTTTCACACTCTCTCCCCTTTGGAGGCAGGAGATTTCTTCAGCATACCTTTTCCACTGACAAAACTTTATTATTTGCATCTCAGCATCCTCAATCTCTTCCAATGAGAGAGAGCCATTGCAAAACCCCACTCTGCGATGAACATCCTTACACTGAGTTGAATCAGATGCAGACTGAAAACGTGCCTTGTCCTTTCTGCGACACAAAAGCAACGTCTTGAACCTCAAGATCCAACCCATCACCCTGACAAGGCGTGTCCAAGATGAGGTACGACTAATCAAATGAGTCAATGGACCATCATCATCATCTACTTGCAGAACATTAACAGCAGCAGACACTTTAACTTCAGGGTCTTCATGAGGGAGCTCCTGCAAGTTCTCCAGATTTACAGGCCATTCCTTCTCTGGTACTACAGCAAGAACATTGCGACTATTACTTATCCACTTTGTCAAGCGGAAGCCACCCTTAGCACAGATGTCTCCAAGGTCGATGTAAAGAGATATGGCTTCCTCTTCAGAGGCTACTGAAGCAAGACAATCATCCACATAGAAACAGTACAGGATTGTGTCAATCACCTCCCGACTAAACTGTGCCTTGTTGTCTTCTGCACACTTCCGTAGAGCATAGTTAGCACAGCTCGGAGAAGAAGTTGCCCCAAACAAATGAACACCCATCCTATACTCTTGCATGCTCTGACTGAAATCGCCACTAGGCCACCAGAGAAATCTCAACAAGTCAACATCTTCCTCTGGCACACGCACCTGATGAAACATAGCTTCAATGTCAGACATCAACACGACAGGCTCTTTCCTGAACCTAGCCAACACACCAACCAATGCATTTGTCAAGTCAGGACCACTCAGGAGCTGTGCATTAAGAGAAACGCCTTGAAATGATGCTGCACAGTCAAAGACAACCCGGATTTTCCCTTTAAAAGGATGGTAAACCCCATGATGGGGGATATACCAAACCTTGCCGTCGCTGCGCTTCAAATTTTTAATTGGCACTCTTTGTGCATATCCCCTAGATATGAGATCTTCCATGAAAGTAGTGTAAACTTTGTGAAAATCTTTATCTCTGATGAACCGTCTCTTCAAGCTTAAGGCACGTTGTTCCACAATCGCACGATTGTCAGGCATTCTTATGTCCCGGTCTTTCAGAGGCAGGGCAATGCTGTAATGCCCATCACTCAGAGTCACGGTCTCACTGGCCAACTTCAAGAACTTGGAATCTTCCCTCGATAGCCCCAGCTCCTCCTCCTGGCTGTTCTCAGGGAAGTCCATCTTGAACTGCTGTTTCCATAGCTTATCAAGCATAACAGCAGAAATTCTGTTGGAGGTGACTGTTGATGGACATCCTGACCTTCCACAGCATTCTCTGCCAAGTGGCCCATTTACTGTCCAACCGAGCACAGTCTTAATAGCAAAAGGTCCATCACCTACACTCCGGACGACCTCCAGAGGTTCCAGTGCTCTGGGCATGTTCATGCCGATCAAAAGCTCCACTTGTGCCTCAATTTCTGGCAGATAAATGTGCTTCAAGTGTGGCCAATCATCCAGGTCTTGTTGTCTTGGGATGTTACACACATTAACAGGCATTCTATGTTGAGTGAAGAGGTCAGGCATTTCACAGTAAACATCACTGCCCAACCCAGCAACTTCCAGTTCAGTCACAATGAAACTGTCCACCACTTTCTCTTGCCCCATGGTGCGCAAGAGAATCTTGGTCTTCCTCCCGGAAAGATTCAGCTTATCCAGGAGACCCACTGTACAAAATGACGCTGAACTCCCCTGGTCCAAGAAGGCATACGTTTCCACTATTCTTTGACCTTTCTTTGATTTTACTTTAACTGGTACAATGGCAAGCTTGCAGTATTGCTCACCGGCCCCAGTGAGACCACTAGTCTGGACTGTAACAGGAGAGTTATCTGATTCAGTGTCAGATCTGACCTCTTTCTTCTCTTTATGATGGATATGAAGGATACTTGGATGTCTGAAATCACAAATTTTACATGAAAGGCGTTTTCTACATTCTTTGCTGATGTGCCCAGTACACAAACAGCCAAAACATATGCCATTCCTTTTAAGAAAGGAAATCTTCTCATTATGAGGCTTCTTATCAAGCAACGAGCATGACTCCAATGCATGCCCACCCTTGCAGAATAGACAAATCTTCACAAAGGTCTGATGATCTTGAACCTCTATTTGATTATCTTTCTCAAAGGCAGTAACAGTTGTCCCAAAGCTACTTCCTTTAGCCCTTGGATAAGGACGTTTTCCTCCATCACTACTCTCTGCTGTTAAATGTGTTGGAGTGTCACATAGGTTTCCAAAGACAGGATCTGTAGCAATTTTAACTTGACGCTCAAGAAAGAGAACAATATCAACGAATGTAGGTCTGCGATGCTGCCGCTCCTGGACGTCACACACTACTGTTCGCCATTTGTCTTTCAACTTATATGGCAGCCTTTTAATCACAGCAAGCATATTGGCAGGTATGTTTAATTCAGAGAGGCCATGAACCTCTTCCATCGCATTGCAACAGCCACGTAAGAACAGACAATACGCCTGAAGAGCCTTTCCATCCTCTGATCTAATTAATGGCCATGAGTGAATTTTGTTCAGATAAGCAGATGCAATCACGTATTCATTTCCAAAATGATCATACAGTAAAGTCTTTGCTTTTACATATCCAGCACCATCTGACATATGTTGACAGCTCTTGACAAGTTCGTTGGGCTGCCCCCTGGTGTACTGTGCAAGATAATGCAGGCAATCATCAGCATTACTGGTTTTTGCTTCTATGACCTGTTCGAATGAACGCATGAAGGCATGGAAGTGCAGTGGACTGCCATCAAAGACTGGAATTTCTCTTTTAGACAATGATGAAAGACTTTGTTGATAGACTAACATACTAGTTCATTCACTTTGTTTCTCCATAATAGACAGCAGATTTCCACTGGTTGCTGAGCAAGCAGCTTGATGCAGTGGCAAACATGGAATCGCACTATGTGGTCTTGAAAGATCAGAAGGCCCCATAAGGAGAGGTGTAGGCTCATCCCTTTTCACACTTTGATGCACTATTTTTACTTTAGGTTTTGCATTTCCAATAGTTGTATTTCCTTTTGTATTTACAGCATCTCTGCATCAGCATTCAAGATTTCAAAAGGTTTTTTTTTTTCATTTTAAAATATGATTCCATTCCATTGGATTTCCATGAACCAGTACTCCGTACAGTAGATCCAGTTCTCAACACATTGACCTTTGCAAAAGTTGCAGCTATGTCTGCTTCAAGCTGAAGTTGTTCTTTCTTTCTCCTCAATTGCTCCTCCTGTTCTTCAATTGCATGTTTTTCTTTGAGCATATGTTGACGTGCAAGCAAGGCGGCCATTTCGGCTTCTGCCTTGAGATGTGCAGATGAAGTTGACGATACCTTTGAGCTTGACCTACTGCCTTGATTTGATACACTATCAGATGGCAACACATCATCAAGAACGTCATGCTGAAGATTAAGAGACAATTGAGGTTCCTTTTCAATATAATCTTGACCACCCATTTCTCTCTCCAATGGGGTTTCTTGGTATAGCACCGTGTCAGAAAATGGCCTGCTTGAACATTTATCAGCCTCAGAAAGCCATATTTTAACATCCTCAATGAAGCCTTTATTGTATTTAGTGATGCTGGAAAACCATGATATTTGCTTATCTTTCTCATCAAGTGGAATTAAAGGCAGTAAAGATTCATGCAATACACTGGCATGCTCAAGCAGACATATTAATTCATCAAGCTGTGATTTAACCTGTGAATCATTTTTATCATCTTTCATTAGCTCTTTGAGAGACACAATTACCCTTTTCATTTTGTTTACATACTTTTTTCTTCTTGTCTGGATGGTTTCCATTTTATTTGCAAGAGCTTTCCCAGTAAGAACAATTGATCTTTTATCCTGTTCAGGTTTTCCAACAACAGACGCAGTTTGTGATCCACTCATTTTAAGCAGTCAAGGCGAGAAGCATACGAAACCAGCTTGGCAACTTCAAAAGCAGCGACAATATCTTAACAGCACGCGTAAAGCCACAGCACACACACACGCCAAATTCCCAATGAACTTCAGGCCCACACACAGCACTAACAGCGGTAGCCACGGTCAGAGGGCAAACACGGCGACAGGCCCGTCGCAACAACAACGTTTTCTCGTGGAAGTAACCAAACTGCGTTCAAACAAACAATAACCAACACAGCGCAAGCACCGGTTACATACCACCGTTATCTTCCCCGTCTGTATCGGGCAGGCCGCTTTCGTAGGCGTAGTGGCAGTGGCGTGTGAGCTCGCGTTGCGTTCAAACTGTGCACTGAATCCGGGCAACTCCGTTGCCGGCTTTTTTGCTGACAAATGTAGGCGACTGTCCAACAAACTTCGAAGTCGCCGAGCAGCTGAATAGGGGAAACTATTGCCCGACGCGCTTGCTGTTCAAAACATAAGTCCAAGCTTCAGTAACGTTGCTTTATTTTGGATCAGAAACAAGTATTCAAGCATTAAAAACGTCAGCATCCACAGACCCCAATGATCCACAAACGGTATAAATCCAGGTGCAAGCAGTAATTCATAGGCAACGTTCACATCAGAAATTTACAGCATAAAACCGGTCAGCAAAAAGTAGGCTTCCCCCATCACCCACTCACTACCTTCTCTCACCTAGCAAGTGCACAGGTGATATAACAAATCATTACCACCACGTGACCCAAATAGTACACGTCATTACTTAGGTGCACACAAGACCTAACCCCAAATCTACGCCTGTCCACAACAGTCATTAATTCACATTCGCAATATACAACGGTACTTGAGATATGTAGATGTTTTAGTTAGAAATGCTTTAATTAACGTTTTAATGATTGAAAGGAAGAGTCTTTCATCTGTGTAAACCTGGAGCTTGCAAAACAAAGGGAATAAACACGTATGTAAACAATGTTTTGATTTAGTAATTTTGGTCACATAATATTTTCTGACTTTAAATTCATATTTTGTTTTCATTTAAATTAAATATAGTAAAACAAAAGAATATAATTTATAATCCTGGTGATTTAAGGATGTTCAATACTTTTACAAGGCAATTACACCAGCTGATAAATAAAGAGTAAATAATGAGTGACCCAGAATCAACCCTTGTGGGACTCCACAAGATGCTTGAGTGTGTGACTACAACACTGTAGTCACAACTACCCCAGCAGGAAACTTAATCTGCCTGCCTCAGAGGTCCACTCAGGTCTGCAACTGCAGCAGTGATTTCTAGGGGAATAGGGGCTATGAAGAGGATTTGGCATTAAAAGTGATATTTGGTGGCTAAGACTGGCAGAAGTTAACAAGAATCCAAACATCGATTTCAGCTAAAATGTTTAGAAGTGATGTTTTGATGATATTTAAGATCTGTGTACAGTGTACCTAAATGATTTGGATAGGTGTCCAGAGATAGTTCTTCCTCTAACAGTTACCTGCTATCTCTTGGAGGGAAGTGATGGAGTTTACACTGGCCAAGTTAAAATGTTAAATCCATATTCTAGATTACATGATATGAAAAATGTCCTGGTTTGGTGTGGTTTATATAGAAGACAGCATCCAAACAGTGGGACCAGAACAGCCAGACACAACATCTATGAACATGAAATTTGACGTTTAATTCAGCAGCACTGGGTGCAGGTGAAACATCTGGACACTACAGAAGCCCTGATGCTTCTCTACCGCGCCAGTGTCTCTGTGCAACCCTGTTTAAAGCGCCAAGACAGAGACTGTGTCATGATTCTTTACTGTTCATCATGTGAACCAGTTTTCTGTCTGCAATTAAGATTTTGTAGATGGCAAAAATATCCTATTATACATCAGTGAAAGGAGAGAAGAGGGACATTTTGTTTTTTAATATGCAGTTTTATTGTTTAACTGTTTCATTCACAGATGGGTCATTACAGCAACAAAACCCCCCAGAAATGATATGTTTTGGCAGCTGAATTCAAATAGTGCTGAATTAATAGTCATTTTTGACACTTTAATTGTAAGCATCCTTCTCAGACTTGGGTGGCGTCTGTGTTCCTGAAGAGCTGAATTCATACGAACGCACTAGCTGAGGCTCCGCTGTTGGACTTTGAGATATTCCCAACACTCCCACAGATGTTTTACATACATGTTTGCCTGAAAACAACATTTTTATAGTAGTTGAAAATATGCAAATGTGGATATATTCATGTATCTATGTGTCACAGAGGGAAGTGTCACACAGAGAGGGGAGTGTCACACAGAGAGGGCAGTGTCACACAGAGAGGAGAGTGTCACACAGAGAGGAGAGTGTCACACAGAGGGGGGAGTGTCACACAGAGGGGAGAGTGTCACACAGAGGGGAGTGTGTCACACAGAGGGGAGTGTGTCACACAGAGGGGAGTGTGTCACAGAGGGGAGAGTGTCACACAGAGGGGGGAGTGTCACACAGAGGGAGGAGTGTCACACAGAGGGGAGAGTGTCACAGAGGGGGGGAGTGTCACAGAGGGGGGAGTGTCACAGAGGGGGGAGTCACAGAGGGGGGTCACAGAGGGGGGAGTGTCACAGAGGGGGGAGTGTCACAGAGGGGAGAGTGTCACACAGAGGGGAGAGTGTCACACAGAGGGGAGAGTGTCACACAGAGGGGAGTGTCACACAGAGCTACTGACCGGTGGAGGAGCTCAGAACAGGCACGTACTGCAACCAAAAAGAGCACTGGGGTGCCTGCAGGCCCTGGCGGTTGCTAAGGGTAACGGACAGCTCCTTATAGTTCTGCCCACTTGGGTGTGGCAGAAACTGAGGCCAGGGAGGCAAAACCTCACCGAAGGACGCCGTAGCCACGGAGACGGGCAGATTGGGGTTTCTGGAAAAAACAACAAGAAGGGATTTAGATGTGTGTGAAAGCAGGAAGATATGATAACTAACTCACGAGTGTTATGATAAATATCTCACGAGTGTTATGATAACTAACTCACGAGTGTTATGATAACTATCTCACGAGTGTTATGATAACTAACTCACGAGTGTTATGATAACTAACTCACGAGTGTTATGATAACTAACTCACGAGTGTTATGATAACTATCTCACGAGTGTTATGATAACTAAATCATGAGTGTTATGATAACTAAATCACGAGTGTTATGATAACTAAATCATGAGTGTTATGATAACTAAATCATGAGTGTTATGATAACTAAATCATGAGTGTTATGATAACTAAATCACGAGTGTTATGACAACTAAATCACGAGTGTTATGATAACTAAATCATGAGTGTTATGATAACTAAATCATGAGTGTTATGACTACCCAGACTTGATGAAATTGGCCACGTAGGTCATGATCTGTAATGAGAGAGTTCTCTCTGTGGACGTGAAGTGCTGTCGCTTTGCTGGTATGTGTGGCACTCCAAACACATACTGTACATCCAGAGGAGAAGCCAAGTGCATGCTGGGATAGGGGAGAAAAGAGACATTATCACGTGGAACTGGATGTCAGGTTGCATTTAGTCTTTAATCTTTAACCTTTCACAGGTACGATCTGATCATCATGAAGGGTTGAAACATTTGTGACTCAGCGTGTTCTTGCTATTTTAGAGTCGTGAGAGTTCACAAAGGTCAGACAACACTGCTGCTCCTCAGATCCGTGAAACGTTTTACATCTTGGTGACGTTCATGTCCCTGAAACTGTTTTAACTTTTCTTTTCATTTTTACCATCATCATTCATGAAATTTAACATTCCAAGGAGGCACAAGCAGAAAGATGGTGGCCCAGCACCTGCTGTGTGTCATTTCTCCAGGCAGGTGGTACATGTAGACGCTGGAGCGTGTGCTGGAGGCCCAGAAGCGAGCCATGCTCACGGACGGACAGGTGATGAAGAGATCTCTGCAGTGGGAAAAACATGAATACGATCCCTTGATCTATGATGCTACAGTTCACAATTACACTATAAGACTTTCCTGCTATGCCCAGACTCAAGATGGAAATAAACAACACACATTGCTTAGATCACGGTTACTAACAAAGATACAGATGAGTATGACAGATGTGCAGTTTTCATTCTGCTGATTATAAAACTTAAAATAAAACATCTCCCCAGATAAGAGACGTGGCTCAGGACTCTAGATGAAACATCTCTCCACACTACACGCCATGAGAACTCGACCTTTCTGGCTCTGAGCCTTACTGGCTCATGTGATTATAAGGTGAGAGACCTCCTCACTCCTCTTCCTAACACTCCTCAGGTGGTACAGTCACCACTCGGATGTTCTAGAGTAAATATACAAGTGCACCGTAACCCACTAAGAACCCGTTCAACCCTGTACCACATGATGTTTCCAAAGGTCTCAATGTTTCAGTAGCTCCTCCCACACTTGTGCCACACACTGCCGTCTCTGGTCTGTGGTGGTGCACCTCAAATATGCCACGCATTTACACAGAGCGACTTAAAATGGTGCTACACTATCCACGCTGGCTTATGTTTAAGACTAAACATGGATTTCAGTCTAATCCTGTTACACCATGTGTAAGAGACCATAAACAAAGCATTTCCTTTAAAACAGCCCTAGAGCATGTTTAACTGGACCAATGTTGGCAACATTTCACTGAGGTTAGAGAGGATAGGGGGGATTTGCAGTTATATTTACAATTACGGCAAAAACAAAGCGTCCAGCTTCATGTTCTTGTGTCAGACACATTAATCTAAACACACAATCTGGACGAAGGCACCAGGTTCCATTATGTGAGTCCAGATGCGTGTTTGGCTGCATCCACACAGACTCTGTGGAAACGCAGCATACAGGCTCGTAAGTATATGTGCACTATGGTGGTTGCTGTGCAGCAGGGGAAGCCACAGGTTGGCAGGCGTACCGCACGTGTTGTGCTCATGTGCGGGTCAGTGCCGTCTGTGCTATATCTGACAGTAGTCATTACATGGGCAGGGTAAGACACTGGACTCACGCTCTCTCCTTCTCTCTCTCTTTCTCTCCTTCTATCTCTCTCCTACTCCCTCTCTCCTTCTCTCTCTCCTACTCCCTCTCCCTCTCTCCTTCACACTCTCTCCTTCACTCTCTCTCTCCTACTCCCTCTCTCTCTCTCTCTCTCTCTCTCTCCTCTCCTTCACTAAACAACAACAGCACTCAAGCATTTAGGCCTCTAAATCAAAGTGGAAATTCAATGGACAAGCTGTAACTAAACGTCATGTGAAGAATGTTTTTAGCCACGATCAATATGGCAGTTGGAGCCACCCAGCGAGCATTTCCCATTCTGCAATCTGTAAATAAACCTGACGTGTGCACAAACACACAAAGAGAGAAACACACAGACGTCTCTCAGAGTTCTGAGCCCTGGGTCTGGGTCACTGCTGTGGTAGCAGCTTCATCCACTCAGATTCAGATGTTTACCATTATAGGGAAAACCACAAAAATGATCTCAGGTCAGTAGAAAAACATCACCTTTTATTCATGCTCTGTGCCCCAGTGTCTATTTCAGTGATGCTCGGTTGGTTCCACTTCCTTCCTCGTGTCCACAAAACTACGCCCTTCTTAGGACTCTATGGTGACACCCCTACTGAAAGCTTTTTGAAGGCTCTATTTTAAACAGGGAGCCAAGCACACACATATCTGACTTCTTTGTGCCCATAACACAAATATATTTCAAGTCAGCATTCACATGGCTCACCACTAACCACACCTGACAGGGTCCTGGGAAAGTTCAATGGCCAAGGTTCTCTTCAGACGCTACTAAGAACACCAGAACGTTTGGAGCTGTTGGTAATTTAACTGAAGGGCATAAATGACTGCAAAGTGTATATACAAGCTATGTGTAAAGCTACGTGTAAAGCTACATGTAAAGCTACGTGTAAAGCTACGTGTAAAGCTACGTGTAAAGCTACGTGTAAACCTATGTGTAATGCTACGTGTAAAGCTACGTGTAAAGCTACGTGTAAAGCTACATGTAAAGCTATGTGTAAAGCTTTGGGATGGACTGTGTTGTGCTGAAGACGCAGGAGTAGCTATTTACACGGTAAGGTTGTGAACATCACTGTGGGCATCAGCAGCACCTTTGGGACAATAACGCTGCTGGTGGCCGCTCTTACCGCGTGGCGTTCTCTAGAGCGCGGGAGAAGACATTGTAGCCGGAGGGGGTTGGAGAGTGTTGTAGGGAGTAGAACCACGTGGCTGCTTCCTTCACAAACACGCCGGCACCACCTCCTCCCAGGGAATTAGACAGAGCTTCATAGAAAGCAGTTTTACTGTCTGCTCTCCCATGAAGCTCCTCAAAGTTCTATTTCAAAAACCACAAAAAAAAAACCAACAAAGGCGACTTCTCAGAATACAGAATCAGGGCACGACAGAACAGCTCTCTCCGCATTACAGTCAGAGGGTCTCCTGGAGGTCAAAACCAGCCTGGACCTTAATGTTCTTGGCTCTGCTGATCAGACCATCCTCTGCCGAAGTGCCAAGCATCAGGGGCATGGCGTGGAAGAGTCCGGAGCGCAGGGCCACGGAGGGATCTTCTCCCACCACCACGCCGTCCACCACCGGAGCCCAGGCCTGCAGGGGGCCGCTCACCGCCAGCAGCTGCACACAAACACACACTCACATCACCTTCACAATCACCACATCGTTAGTAAAACTGATGAAGCGTGGAGGCCATTTGGGGTTATTTTCCAGGCAAACACAGGTGGGTGACGCTGGTTTAGTCAAGCACAACTCCGCAGTCAGAGTGCGTGGCACAGGCGGAGACACCTTGGTCTGAGCGGCGTTGATGATCTCGGCCGGTTTCTCTCTCAGGCAGGTGAGCAGCTGTGTGGGATCCGGGTCGGTGCAGCCCAGTTTGGTGCCCAGAGACAGTGTCTGCTCATGGGCCTGCTGCCTGCTCGTCACTGCTGCCGGGGAGAACACGGAGCCGCCCTGGAACACGCCACACACGTGTCATCAGCTACACGCCACGCGCGTCTCATCAGGTACACGCCACGCACGTCTCATCAGCTAGTGCTCAATGTTTGTCTCAATGTCTCCAACTTTAATCAAACAATGCAAAACAGCAAGAAAATTGCATGTATGCATGAAAGGTGCTATACAAATAAAGATTATTATTACTATTATTTAAGAAACAAGAGATCTCTTTAAGACTAAAAATCACCAAAGCATCACTATATTATACAGCATAATATCATGTGTAATTAAGTTATATATCTCAATATGTTAAAATGGACACAGTATAAGAGACACAAAACACATAACACTGCAGTAACAAAAACATTAGAAACATAATACAGTGGTTTATACTGTTTGTGATATTTATAGATATGTTTACTAGCATCAGCAGGCACAGTCATTACCAGAAGTGTGCAGAACTCATTTGCATGCTGGAGCTTTATCAGCACTTCCTATTTTGCTGGAGTGGAAAATGTGGTCATGACAACAGTTACCCCATTGTGACATGTTCAAGATCAGCTCCTCACTACAGGAAGTTGAAAAAACTAAGCAAATATAAGCAGGAATCATCATTGGCCAATACTCCCACTACACAGAGCATGAGAGGTGAGAACCCCACACACCACACAGACGGCGGAGGATCGGCCTGCACGGGGAGGTTCCAGTGAACCTGCTCTCTCTGTGGGACGTGCAGGGTAGGACCCAGTCATGGGGAACACACAAGCAAGTCAGCGGTCCAGAACAGACTTCTCTACCAGCGATGACCCGACATCAAGACGTAAGACGTTTACTCACAAACACCCCAGGCACTGTTTCTAAATAGTTCTACTATATAAATGTGTGCAGTGTTTTAATTTAATCTTTTGTGTGCATTTGCCAGTATTGTAAAACTGTGCCATAGACACGATTTATCATGCTATGCATCAAATATAGCTGCTCCTGTGTATGATGTATTGAAAATATTTATTATTTTTGAGTAAAATTACAAAGCTGTGGCTTCAGTAAGTAAACCAATGACACGCTACTTTATAACCAACCCAGTACAAAGTGAAAAAATACCAATAGGTAACAAACCCTAACAGATCATTAAAAATAATAATTATAATAACTGATCATTAAAATAATAATAATAATAACTGATTAAGGATGCTATGAGAGAGTGATACTTCTGGACTATGATCCTTTTAATTATGTATTATTATTATTATTATATAATATATAAATTATTATAATATATAATTATTATACAATATAATTAATAAAATTACAATAATGAATAAAAATAATAATTCAGGTTAAGGCCAACACACACCACCTCCAGAGAGTTACACACCTCTCAGGCAGCATCTCGGCTAAATGTACATGGATCTACAATCAGCTGAAAAATCAACTGTTGAAAAATCAACAGTTCATGGGAGAGTTGCTAGCAGGAAGCCTCTGCTCTCTAGAAAGAATAAAGTTCCCCATTTAAACTTTTCCAGAGAGCACTAGGACAAACCAGAGGCTTGTGGAAGTCCACTCTCTGGACAGAGTTCAAAATTGAATTATTTGGCAATGTTTGGAGAAAAGTCAACATTACACATAAAGTGAAGAACTCATCCCAACAGTGAAGCATGGTGGTGGAAATGTGAAGGTCTGGGCCTGTTTTTCTGCCTCCAGACCTGGACAACTCCGTATTTATCCAGGAAACCATCAATTTTCAGGCCTATCAGCAAATTCTTGACCAGAATCTCCTGCCATCAGTCAGGGAGTTGAAGCTGGGACAGAAATGGATTATGCAACAAGACAACGACCCAGAACATTCCAGCAAAACTACCAAGGAATGGCTTAAGAGAAAGAAGATTTGCACTCTGGATTGGCCCAGTCAAAGTCCAGACCTCAATCCCATAGAAATGCTGTGGCAAGATCTGAAGTGGGTGGTAAATGCCAGATGTCCCTCCACCCTCTCAGCTGGTGGAGTTCTGCAAGGAGGACTGGGCAAAAGTCCCAAAAAGCAGATGTGAGACTCTCGTTTGTGGTTAAAGAAGACATTTGGTTGAAGTAATAACTGCAAAAGGAGGAGCCACAAAGTACTAACTAAAAGTTCACAAACTTCTGCACTTGGTAGATTTTCAGTTTTTGGAGAGAGAAAATACTTTTGTTGAAAATATATCTTTTATATTTGGAAGGTCTGCTTTATAAATTGAGATTTAGGGAGGGGGGTTTATAGAAAAGAAAGACCATATTTTCACAAACTTTATATATATATATAAATAAAAAATATATAATTACAATTAAAAAATATCAAGCTTTATTATATCATGCTGATGTATTTTAACTCTGATCCTGATCTTCCCGTTTCAGTGAGTGAGCTGGACACAGCAGTGGTGTTGAGTGACTACCCTCCCTCTGAAGTGTGTGAGCCCATATTCAGGACTGGAGAGTGGATGAGAGTCCTATCAGAGTGAGCATTAGCGTTTCTGAGTGACAACCCTCCCTCTGAAGTGTCTGAGCCCATATTCAGGACAAGAATCTTTTCAGTCGTTTGTATGAGGTTCTGTAATTCAAGCAGGTCTATACTTGTCCCACCCTAGAATGTAACATTTTACTAGGTACTTTTCATATGGATGATGTTGCCAAAATGCAAATGATTATTATACTAATTATATGGATTACAACTGGTTTGTGTTTCTATAATCTTTTATGGTGTGACAAAGTTCCAGACAGAAGAATCTACCGGCGACACACAATGCTGTGTTAACCTATGATGCTGTGTTCACACGCTGATGGCTGTGTTAACTTATGATGCTGATGTGTTAACACATTCATGCTGTTAACTTGTGTTTCTGGTAACACTTTGCTGATGTGTTAACTTATGTTGCTGTTCAACAAAATTTCTCATTCTACAACATGCTTTTAATGTTTCCTGAGAGCCATTTCTATCAGCGTAGGCAGTGTGGTATGTAGGAAAGAAAAGTCTGCTCTCTGTAATAGAACATTCTGACAGTGCACATACAAGCTACAGAGACTACGTATTTAACCATATTAAACCATATCATGGCCTCTATTTTATAGTCTTTATATTACTGGTGTGCAGGAATTCCACTGACTTCTGTAGCTGCTTAAAGTATTCAGGACAGTTTTAGTCATGCATTATAAAAAGCATGCATTGAAATATTTAGCAACGTAATATTTAGCAACCTAATATTTACAGTTTAACTCGACACTTTCATTTAAAGCTAACTCAAGCACTGATCAGCCAGTGAATGCTTCATTTTGCAGCACAACCACACAGTCCATAGAGCTCTAAAGTTAAAGAAAAGGATGAATATTTAGAGGAAATTACTGCGCATTTGTTCAATTGCAAAGATTCCCGTGGTTGATAAGAACATTTCAGATCAGTCATGCAGAAGACAAACAGCATGATCGCACGCCCACTCACGCCCACTCACGCCCACTCACGCCCACTCACGCCCACTCACGCCCACTCAGTGTAAAAACACTCATCAGCTAAAACCTTTCAGCTGAAGCATTTCACTTTCTGAGCAGCAGAACTAGATCCTTAGAATTAGATCCTTAAACATAGTGTGATAAGTGCCTGAATAATGATACCCAGGACCAAAGCAGCCTCAGCTTCATCTGCACACACAGCTCTGATGATCTCACGTGATCAGCTAACATTAACTGTCTGGTGAGGGAGATCTCACGTGATCAGCTAACATTAACTGTCTGCTGAGGAAGATCTCACGTGGTCGGCTAACATTAACTGTGTGGTGAGGAAGATCTCACGTGATCAGCTAACATTAACTGTCTGCTGAGGAAGATCTCACGCGGTCGGCTAACATTAACTGTCTGCTGAGGAAGATCTCACGTGATCAGCTAACATTAACTGTCTGGTGATCAAGATCTCACGTGATCAGCTAACATTAACTGTCTGGTGAGGAAGATCTCACGTGATCAGCTAACATTAACTGTCTGGTGAGGAAGATCTCACGTGATCAGCTAACATTAACTGTCTGGTGAGGAAGATCTCACGTGACCAGCTAACATTAACTGTCTGGTGAGGAAGGCACAACAGCAGCTTCACCTTCTACAAACAAATGGGAACACCAAGGTGCTACAACAGCTGCTGGTGTCCTTCTACCACAGCTCCATGGAGAGTGTCCTGATCTTACTGTGATCTGACTGTGGTCAGCCACAGCTCCATGGAGAGTTTCCTGATCTTACTGTGATCTGACTGTGGTCAGCCACAGCTCCATGGAGAGTGTCCTGATCTTACTGTGATCTGACTGTGGTCAGCCACAGCTCCATGGAGAGTGTCCTGATCTTACTGTGATCTGACTGTGGTCAGCCACAGCTCCATGGAGAGTGTCCTGATCTTACTGTGGTCAGCAATAGCTCCATGGAGAGTGTCCTGATCTTACTGTGGTCAGCCACAGCTCCATGGAGAGTGTCCTGATCTTACAGTGATCTGACTGTGGTCAGCCACAGCTCCATGGAGAGTGTCCTGATGTTACAGTGATCTGACTGTGGTCAGCCACAGTTCCATGGAGAGTGTCCTGATCTTACTGTGATCTGACTGTGGTCAGCCACAGCTCCATGGAGAGTGTCCTGATGATACTGTGATCTGACTGTGGTCAGCCACAGCTCCATGGAGAGTGTCCTGATCTTACTGTGATCTGACTGTGGTCAGCCACAGCTCCATGGAGAGTGTCCTGATCTTACTGTGATCCATGATCTTACTGTGATGTGGTAGGTTAGCCACAGCTCCATGGAGAGTGTCCTGATCTTACTGTGATCTGACTGTGGTCAGCCACAGCTCCATGGAGAGTCCATGGACTGTGATCTGACTCAGCCACAGCTCCATGGATCCTGATGTTACAGTGATCTGACTGTGGTCAGCCACAGTTCCATGGAGAGTGTCCTGATCTTACTGTGATCTGACTGTGGTCAGCCACAGCTCCATGGAGAGTGTCCTGATCTTACTGTGATCTGAGTGTGGTTAGCCACAGCTCCATGGAGAGTGTCCTGATCTTACTGTGATCTGACTGTGGTTAGCCACAGCTCCATGGAGAGTGTCCTGATCTTACTGTGATCTGACTGTGGTTAGCCACAGCTCCATGGGTCAGCCACAGCTCCATGGAGAGTGTCCTGATCTTACTGTGATCTGACTGTGGTTAGCCACAGCTCCATGGAGAGTGTCCTGATCTTACTGTGATCTGACTGTGGTTAGCCACAGCTCTGCAGCTGATAAGATGACACTGCAGAGACTCAAAGACATAACCCAGATCACCAAAACTATTCTGCCTGCTCCAGGGGACATAAAGAGGAGCCCTCTTACCCCACCCACCTGCCCCTTCTGCCCTAAGGAGAATCATGCCTTCAAGCACTACACAAGTAATGATGAGCAATTTGTAGTTGAAGGACATCACCACACTGAACATAGCACTGAAAGACCTTAACGCTTTTAAAGAACCAAACTGAAATCCATATATGGTACTACGCAGCACTAAAGAACTACCCCTACTGAATTGCCCCTACTGAAGTACCGCTACTGAACTGACACTGCAATATCTGTACAATATATCTCTCTGCAAAATAGAATGTACAATATTTGTCTAAAGAATATTTCCTGTGAATTATTTTTTGTCTGTGCAACAACCTTTCTATAAAATACTTATTCTGCAAATATATGTACATTACTTATCACAACAAAACCTCATGGTCATGTAGACACCCACTTTGTGAAGTGTGTGTGTTTGTGTGTGTTGTATTGTGCTTTAATATTAGAGTTCTGTCAACAAGTGCGCCTTATGCACCATAAATGAATCTAAATCTTATACAGGCCAGTATTTAAATACACATACATATGTTATGATTACACTTCCAAACAGAAGATCAATCTATCCTTACCAAAACAGTAGAAGAAACAGTAAAATGTTCTTCACCAGCACTGATGTGGAACGGCATTACACATGAACTTCAAACTCCTCCCTCCCCTCTTTCTCCCAGTGAGGGCTACTGGTGGAAGGTTTACTCTGTGCAGGCCCACGAGGAGAATTACATCCCTCGCTGCTACGCTGCTAAGGTCTACCACGGGTGAGTGAGAAACAGCTCAGTCAGCCACATGCTAGCAGTGACGCTAAGCGCTAACTCCTGCTATCGCCCCTATTGCTATCGCCCCATGTCTCCAGGTGGTTGTTCGAGGGCGTCGCGAGGCAAAAAGCGGAGGAGTTGCTCTGGCTACCCGGGAACAGAGTGGGGTCATTCCTGATCAGAGAGAGCAGAGCAGGTGAGGACGATGCCGTCGCCATTACACCCCCCAGACGGCCGCGTAGCTCGCTACGTCAGCGTCTCGCCAAATCCACCCGCACAACTAAGAGTCTGATGTGTATTCTGGCCTGGCAGGCATGTACAGCCTGTCCATGCGCCACAGGACCATAATGCACTACCGCATAGTCCGCATGCCAAACAAGTGGTACTACATCTCACCACGTCTGACCTTCCAGTGTCTCGAGGACCTTGTGGACCACTATTCAGGTAACATCCATCACACAATAAAATCCTTAAGAAGTCCGACTTAGTCAGTCCATATTTTGGGTGGTGTCGCTCAGACAGCCCACGAGGATGTCATCATTTTCAAGACTGGGCCACACCACCTTTATTCTGGCACGCAGACGTAGCCGATGGCCTGTGTGGTGTTCTCACTGGCCCCTGTCTGGCTGCCGCTGGCCTGCCCCCCGGCCTGCCGCCCGGCCTGCCGCCCGGCCTGCCACCCCACGCGCCTCCCGGGAGAGGACACAGGTTCACCTGGACAACCGCAGACCGGTACGGCAACATCACCACCACCTTAACTAAGATGGGTCACAGTAGGGCACTGATCTGATGCCATATATTCAGTCATCCATTTTCTGCTAATTATATATGCGTTTATTTGCACTGATTGATAGATAATTAATTAATTGGTTTGTTAGTTGGTTGTTTTAATTAATTTAGCAGTCAAATAGCTAATGGGTTATTATTTAAGACACTTCCGCAAATGGCTTTAAGGAACCTTGCCATCTTGAGCCATCTGTATGTATTATCACTCATAATGCAGTTAAATAGCTCAGCGTATTAGTTGTGCTAACTGCACCAATGTGGGAAACTGTCCACAGCACAGAGCTGGTCCGACAGAGCGCTGGGGACCTCTCTGCACACACGGACTCCAGCATCAGTTACGGCGTGCAGGAAAGTGTGTCGTCCTACCTGTCAGTGGCAGGAGGGCAAGAGAGACGGAAGCCCAGCTGGAAACGCAAGAAGTGGAAGTCTATGTACATACAGCCCACGCGACATTTCAGAAGCACGTCCGTGGAGGAGGAGGAGGGGTACGAGGAGGTGCAGTAGTCCACCTCAGGATGCTAACTGGACAGCTACAGCTGAGGGGGGGGGGGCAGCAATCGCCAATGAACAGATACTGTGTCTGCAGGAATTGAAAATGTTACACTGTGATTTTGGAAGATGACTTGGTAGACTGGTCACAAGGATCGACAGAGAAAACCAAGAAACAGCCTGGTTCAGGCTCGGCCGTACGCCAGCGTCAGTTCTTACCATAAGGAGAGCCTGATGGAACAGAGAGGAGGAGGAGGAGAAGAGATGAAGGCTTGCAACATCAGCACCGTTTCTGTCTGCTCCCACTGTCACCTTGGTGGGGTCTCCACGGAAACGGGCGATGTTCTCCTGCACCCACCGTAGAGCCGCGGCCTGGTCTTGTAACCCATAATTCCCTGGGAGAGCACGGGAACCTGGAGCCACAGGAGCACGTAGACCTTCACACGAGCATCTCATACTGCACAGCACCTGCTAATCATCTCCTTAATGTCGCTCACACCTTAGTGCACTATGGCCATGCAGACGCAAACGTGCACCGATAGCACTGCATTCGGTCCATCAGTATTTCTTATATTGTAGGCTGTCCATTGTACGCATGTGTATAATACTGTACATTACGAGCTGGCAAATTAACTGTTCCCCACTGTTGGTTTCATGATATTCATGGTTTCACACTAGAATATCATCTGGCTCAAATCCTCAAAGAGGCTTTGAAATGGTACGAGGACGTTCCAAAGCACCGTCACTAATGACATCTGTCATTACGGCACGAGGACGTTACTAATGACATCTGTCATCTGCTATGTGACTTGAGCTGCCTAGATGTTTATAATAAAACAAATATGACACCCTATAAAGTGCATGAGTGTGTGACTGAGGCGTGTGTGTGTGTGTGTGTCTGAGGCGTGTGTGTGTGTGTGTGTGTGGCGGCGTGTGTGTGTGTGTCTGAGGCGTGCGTGTGTGTGTGTGTGTGTGGCTTGTGTGTGTGTGTGTGTCTGAGGCGTG
Organism: Brachyhypopomus occidentalis; assembly: GCA_020368025.1. Lineage (NCBI taxonomy): Eukaryota > Metazoa > Chordata > Actinopteri > Gymnotiformes > Hypopomidae > Brachyhypopomus > Brachyhypopomus occidentalis. The sequence continues at coordinate 1,228,789 of JAGXOD010000082.1, read as the reverse complement.
TGTGTGTGTGTGTGAGGCGTGTGTGTGTGTGTGTGCCTGAGGCGTGTGTGTGTGTGTGTGTGTGTGTGTGTGTGTGTGTGTGTGTGTGTGTGTGTGTGTGTGTGTGCCTGAGGCGTGCGTGTGTGTGTGTGTGTGAGGCGTGTGTGTGTGTGTGTGAGGCGTGTGTGTGTGTGCCTGAGGCGTGCGTGTGTGTGTGTGTGTGTGTGTGTGTGTGTGTGTGTGGCGTGTGTGTGTGTGTGTGCCTGAGGCGTGTGTGTGTGTGTGTGTGTGTGTGTGTGTGAGGCGTGTGTGTGTGTGTGTGTGTGTGTGTGTGGGCGTGTGTGTGTGTGTGTGTGTGTGTGTGTGGCGTGTGTGTGTGTGTGTGCCTGAGGCGCGTGTGTGTGTGTGTCTGTGGTGTGCGGCACCTGTGCTGAGGAAGCCGTAGGCAGCCACCCTGAAGCTGGCTGTTACCACGATGATGTTTCCTACGGCAGCGAGGTGAGAGCCATCCAGAAGGCCAGTGGCAGAGTTATGAAGAAACACCAGCACTGGTGCGGACTCTCTCTGGGGCACACACACACGCACGCACACACACACACGCGCACACACACAAGCAACCAGTCTGGCACCAGAAATCTACTGTACACTGTACTGTATATAGCTGTAGCATGTATACACTAAGAGCTGGGCTTCAGTACGTGTGTGTGAGTGTGTGTGTGTGTGTGTGTGTGTGTGTGTGAGCATGTCAGAGAGAGACAGGCGGGTCCTACCACACTGCTGGGTACAAATATATTCAGGTAAAGACAGTCTTCACTTGTACTGAAGTCGGCAGTATCACCAGGTTGCATACAGCTAGGCCTGGACAAACACCATTACCCAAACAATCAGAGCATTAAAACATTATACTCTCTCTCACACACACACACACACACACACTCAAAAATGAAACACAGACCGTGCAAATGTGGCATTCCAGGTGCCTGTCCAATCAGCTGTCTGCGGGGGACTGAAGCGAAGCTGACCGATTGGTGGACGAGCATAAGGCACACCCAGGAAGTAAGTCACGCTCTTGCTCTCTGCACCAATCAGCTTCGCCTCATTTTCACCAAGGAGTGTTCCATGGCCAGGGATGGGCACTGAGGTCAGCTCTGGCGTCAGAACTGTAAACATGACCTCAGTTATTAGAACCCTTATGTAATTAACGAGTGAGCGTACTGATCTGGGTGTTGTGCCGTGCTTCACCATGGCTCTAAGGCCGCTTTCTCACCTGATCTAATGTACACATACTGGGCGGGTTCCTTAGTGAGGACGATGCAGTGCTGGCTGTTGGGCGTGGGGAGGCAGGTGTGTGAAGCTGGATACATCACACACCTCACCGCCGCCTCTCCCCTGGCTACTGTCACAGCCAAGCAGGAGTCACGCTCCTCACAGGCTGTGGAGAACGGCGGGAGGTTTGGAGCACACACACACATACAAGCACATTTCTGAACTCTCTACTGGTACCTATAAAAGCAATTAATATCTTCACAGATAAGTATTCTCACCAGCCAGGCACCAGTCTCGAACACTGTCCAAGTTGTCTGCGATGTCTCTGCTGATGTGAATGATGTCAAATGCAGAGACAGATGAGTCCACTAGGACAGATGATGCATCCAGCAACGTCCAGTCCTTCAAGTTAACTACGGACAATTATTAACATATGAAAAGTTGAGTCTGATAACGTTAGTCTGCCAGTCCATAAGAAACAACATACCATACGAGTCACATGGTAGATGAACATGCGTGTGAACCAGGAAGCAGTTTGAGAGACAATACACGTCTGCAGTAAAATGTCGCCTCGCTAAGTAGAGTCTCATTTTAGCTGATCTCATCAGAAAGATTCAGTGATGGTGTCTCCTGTAAATCTGAGCTGATGAAGACCATATGTAGAGGCAGTGTTCTAGGGTGAGACCCCTGTCTTCTATAACTCAGCTCAAGTTATGTAGACTAATGTCAATGCCCTAAATGTAATTCACTGATAAACTCTGATAATAATGAAAGGCATTTTACAGTATCAGGGAGGGTAAGAATGAAATGCACATACTGTTAATCATATTTTAAAAGAGCAGATTAGTGATTAGAAAATGAGTCTCTCACCAGCTCGTGACGGAGAGCGAAGTGTGAAGGAGGGACAGAGACCTGGGCTGTCTGTCCACTGATTCACTACAGAGGACGCAGTGCTTGGTCAGGTAACGGACATCTCATAGGCTTATGAATTCACATCATGCTGGCAGATGTGCGCCATTCAGTATAAATATACACATATACGTGTATTAGTTTGTATCCGACCTCCACATACATGGCCGCGCTCTCACACAGCGAGACTGCAGAACACACCTGGCTTCTGGTACCAGCCGAAGGGGTCAGGTCCTGTCTGCACCGCAGACACTGAGCAGTCCGTAACTCTCCACTTTGTGTCAAAATCCTCCCCACATGTCTGGATACCCAGACTGTTCAGAGTCAGACACAACACATCTGAGCCTGGGCAGGAAGAAAGAGAGAGACAGGCCAAGAAAGAGAGACAGTGAGACAGCGAGACAGACGTTAATATAGCCGCAGTCTTTCACTGGACAAAAGAGTTGGTAATAATGGCGCTGCCCAATGGCGTGGTGGGGTACACTAGACGAACAACCGCTTGGCCATACCAGGAGCTCCAGTGTCTTTTATGTATCCAATTCCCCTACAGCACGGATCCTCGTCACAACGCCTTTCACAGGCAAAAAACCTGTACAACACATCGACAGGAAGGTGCTAAGAGGAAGTCCCGCCTCCGGTTTCCCGACCAACCACAACAGAGGACATGCCGTAGGCTTTGATTGCAAATCGAGATTATGGCAGATTAAAGGGTTAGGAGACATGGTTCAGAGTTCAAGCCCCTACTCAACAAAGGCAAAACAAAAGCATGAGTTTGGGTGTAAGGACGGCACATTTCGCCCCAGGCGATTTCTACCCAGCTGCTGTGGAATGTTCCGGCAGAACGTGGTAGCATGAAACACTCATGCCTGACTTACCCCTCCGTAATGGGCTTGCTGGACACAGCGACCCGGCTGCGGACGGAGTAAGACACCATCTTGTTAAATGGTACGCGGCTGTAGAAGCTCTTCACGCTGCCGGCCAGGTCAACTGCAGAGAGACGAGGAGAGACGTTGTCTTGTCCTCCTTTGCTTCTTCTAAGAACCATTCTTCATATGTTCAACATCTGATTATCTTTAGATAACGATTTCATCAGCAGATGAAAGAACTGCTGTATTATTTCAGTTTTAGGACATATAGTTGCCACGTTTGTTGATTACAGTAATTTCCTAAAAGAGATGAAGGGAAGTTTGTGTAAAACAGCTGCTGACTAGTGGACTATGAGAGCTAACGGGAGGCATCTGAATACAGGTTAAAAACAGTGGAGACAGTACAGCAGAGATATGATACCAGCAGCTTTGCCACAGGTTCGTGTAGATACACTGTTAGAATCACTGCAGATGCTGGTGCTCGGGGTTGTGTGGACTGTGCCAATCCAAGACAGGAAGCTATTTTAAGACACGTGTTACGATGAAGAGCCCAGTTCAGGCTACAGACAAGCTGGGATTCATCTTAGCGAGAACCCTGCAGAAGCCAGACGATTTCTGACTCTAGACAGGCGAACTCTAGACAGGGGAACTGTAGACAGGCGAACTGTAGACAGCCCGCAAAAAAACTAAACAAAAAAACAAATAAAAGAACAAAAGATGCTGACAAAAACAAAACAAAGTACTGAACACCAAATCACATTTGGCCCTTTTAATAAAAAAATGACCTCACATAACCCTGACACACAATCATAAGAGTCGCAGAACAAAGTCTCTGTTCTTTGCAATTAGTTAATAAGCTTTTACTGCTTTGGCTGTGGACCTGGTGATGTTTGTGCTTCCCCACAGGAGGAAAAGGTCCCAGTAAAGCTTGTGCAGGATGGGGAGGTGCAGTACTACAGAAGGAGGAGAGGTGCTGTACTACAGAAGGAGGGGAGGTGCAGGAGGGGAGGTGCTGTACTGCAGAAGGAGGGGAGGTGCTGCACTACAGAAGGAGGGGAGGTGCTGTACTGCAGAAGGAGGGGAGGTGCAGGAGGGGAGGTGCTGTACTACAGAAGGAAGGTTTGTGCAGGAGGGGAGCTGCTGTACTGCAGAAGGAGGGGAGGTGCAGGAGGGGAGGTGCTGTACTACAGAAGGAGGGGAGGAGGGGAGGTGCTGTACTGCAGAAGGAGGGGAGGTGCAGGAGGGGAGGTGCTGTACTACAGAAGGAAGGTTTGTGCAGGAGGGGAGTTGCTGTACTACAGAAGGAGGGGAGGTGCTGTACTACAGAAGGAAGAGAAGGTGCTGTTCTATAGAAGGAGGGGAGGTGCTGTTCTATAGAAGGAAGGTTTGTGCAGGAGGGGAGGTGCTGTACTACAGAAGGAGGGGAGGTGCTGTACTACAGAAGGAAGAGAAGGTGCTGTTCTACAGAAGGAGGGGAGGTGCTGGAGGGGAGGTGCTGTTCTACAGAAGGAGGGGAGGTGCTGTACTACAGAAGGAAGGTTTGTGCAGGAGGGGAGGTGCTGTACTACAGAAGGAGGGGAGGTGCTGTACTACAGAAGGAAGAGAAGGTGCTGTTCTACAGAAGGAGGGGAGGTGCTGTTCTACAGAAGGAAGGTTTGTGCAGGAGGGGAGGTGCTGTACTACAGAAGGAAGAGAAGGTGCTGTTCTACAGAAGGAGGGGAGGTGCTGGAGGGGAGGTGGGGGAGGTGCAGTTGCTGTACTAGAAGGAGGGGGAGGTACTACAGGAGGGGAGGGAGGGGGGGAGTACTGTTCAGAAGGAGGGGAGGTGCTGTACTACAGAAGGAAGAGAAGGTGCTGTTCTACAGAAGGAGGGGAGGTGCTGTTCTACAGAAGGAAGGTTTGTGCAGGAGGGGAGGTGCTGTACTACAGAAGGAGGGGAGGTGCTGTGCTGTTCTACAGAAGGAGGGGAGGTGCTGTTCTACAGAAGGAGGGGAGGTGCTGTACTACAGAAGGAAGAGAAGGTGCTGTTCTACAGAAGGAGGGGAGGTGCTGGAGGGGAGGTGCTGTTCTACAGAAGGAAGGCTTTAAGGCTTTGATGTTGCTGGCGTGGCGGGCAGTAACGCTGGCTCAGCAGACCACAGGGAGCCCCCACTGCACCTCTGCTCTACGCATATTATAAGCAGCCGCGGACAGACCACATGTTAGAGTTTATGTTAACTTCTTACTGCTGGGGAGATTTTAACAGGGCAATAAAATATATTACCCTTTGCCATGGAAAGGGCAGAAAAGGCTATTCTTACAGTCTTGGCATAAAGGTGTGATGTTCTTAAGATTTTTACATCAGGGCCAGAGCAAAATGTTTCAACAATATATCTACACACACTTCATATTCTGGTAATGAATATTATTTTAAACAGAGGACACATAAACAAGGCCTGTATTAAGTGCTATCTGGGGTTAATCAGAACAATGTTCCTAATTACCGTAAAGATACTAGGACTGTACATCTGCACAGACTTGAGGGTATAGCAGACAGAATGAGGGAGCTTCCCCACCTACGGTAGCTGTAAATCAGGTGAACCCCAGCCTAGCGTGACATGCCTCCGGTGTGCTGGAGTCCAGCAGCGTCGCACGTGTGCAGTAGCGCCTCACGCGTGCAGTAGTGCCGCACGTGTGCAGTAGCGCCTCACGCATGCAGTAGCATTTATTTCTATATGAGAATTCATGCTTCCTTATTCTGGAGTAAAGGGGGGAGGGAAGCTCAGTTTGTGTATTGATGGAAACGACAGCAGGATAAATGATAAGCACATTCCATACAGACACTACTGAGCAGACCAGGAGCACGTGAGACCAGACACCACGTGAGACCAGACACCACATGTGCGACCCAAGGTGTGTCTGAAAATAACGTCCGATGAATTAATTTTTTTCTTTATTGGATAAAGATGAAACTGTCTATATTTCTAAAATTCCATATTCCAGATGTCCAGGCATTCGTTAAATGAATGTGACTGATGTAAGTCTGTTAGTGGAAAACATTTCAGTAGTGTTTTCGAGAGTTCTAGACAGAGAGACAGATGGTAAAATGAAGTCCACCAGGGCTTTGGTCCAACCCAAACACTACATCATATGATGATGATTCACGTCTAACTGCAACTGTTGCCCTGACGTATAATCCAAAAGGCATCCCAATGTTGCGTTTCAACATCTATGAAAAGTACAAGACTTTTCTGGGGCTCTGAAACATAAATTTGAGCTGAGAGTTTACATGTCCCTTTATTATCTCACGTACATCACAAGAACAAACAGAAACAGTATCTGTTTAATCAGTTTAATCACTCTAATGCCACTAATGTTCCAAAAATATCATCAGAATCAGTACTTATGTAAAGTGACACAGGCATCATTCATCATGTTTATGAGAAATATTCTTTTTCTTAATATACTTTCACATATGTAGCATTTAAACAAGGCACTGAAACAATGTGACTTCACCATTATTAACTTGCCCTTACTGGATTTGCCAACACACACACGCACACACACACACACACACACACACACACACACACACACACACATACACACACACACACACACACACACACCACACACACACACACACACACACACACACACACACACACACACACTCACAGCAGACCTGCTGTTTAAACCACAGCACCCGAGACACACTCATTTTCACCACACAAAGTCATCAGCGTCTCACGTTCACTCAGCATCACACGTCTGTGCAGGGCTCACGTAAATAAGCTTACATCATCCAATCAGATATCCGATCTGGCCACATCCTCTTCCCTCACACACTGCTGAGACCTGCAGCTGTATAAACCCTGAAGTCCTCTCAACTCTGGGATACTTGCTAAGATCAACAAGCACCTAAGGAAGCTAATCAAAACACAGGCGGGAGAAGACAGCGCCTCCACTGCATGGGAGAAGGAACTAAAACACGAACTGTTGGATTCATAATTAAAGTGCCATCATGTCGTTGTGATGGTGCTCCATAGTGTAAGCTGTTCACTACAGACTGGGCATATGATGCTTGCAGAATATTTATCCCTGCAGGATGCTTAGTGCTCGGAGCTCAAGCCCACGGTATTGCTCACAGGATGCAGTATTCCTGCCAGGTTGAGGTGTTAGAGGTAAATCAGACTGATGCGTTCTCTGGGGACTTGCTCAAACTAATAAACTAATGCTTGATGTTGTGGGGAAGATTAATCCATTTGCTCTGTTTAACTAATTCATCAGCAGTTACTAGGAGTCCTGGAGACAGACTGCAGCACAGTCGTTTAGCGGAGCAGGTGGGGGGGGGGGTGCTGGACTTACGCTTCTTCTGGTGGGCAGTGTGCAGCTCCTGCGGCAGGACCAGACTGCAGGCCTGTCTCAGAGGCTTGTCGTAAGCCCCACACACACGTGTGTCAGGGTACAGCATGCACACGAAATACAGAGGCCCTTCATCTCGGAGGTCGGCCACGTGGCACAGTCCTTCCTCCTCACAGCCTGAAACACACACACACACACACACACACACACACACACACACTCTTAACGGACTCAGTTAGGGGAAAATACGACATCACAGCTTACAAGAGCTCTTTGTTCTTGTAACAGGGACTCTGTCTTACGTTGGAGACACCAGAGTTGGGCCTGTTGTGGAGTGAACTGGTGTTTAAAGAGCCAGTACTGCTGGCTGGGTGTGTCCGTCCCTGGGTCGGTCCTCACACTGCTGCTGTCCAGGACATCAAAGGACGTCTGCACAGAGTCTGCAAGGCCGCAAAAGCAACATGCTGGACAGAGACTACAGCATAACTAAGATCATCACTACTATCTTCTGCCCTTCTAGAAGACCTGCTGATGTAATGTACAATATAATAGAGTATATACTTTATAATATATTAACACAACATCCATTATACTCTGGCTTGATTGGATGGCAATTCAGGCTCATTTCAAAGGTGTGGTAAAGGGCAAGAGGGTGGGAAAGTGTGATACAAGAGAGGGTGAGATGGACAAAGTGTTGTACCCAAGAAAGTGAGTTTGGGGAAATATCAAACCATAGAGAGCGATTTTGTGTCGAAACATGCACAGTGAATCTGGAGAAAGTGTCATACCAGACAGAGTGAATCTGGAAGTGTCTTACCAGAGATTGTGGGTGAGTCCATAACTGCTGACCTACAGACTCCCTCAGCCTTTGGTCGAGAGCTCATATCTGAGTCTGTGGAGGATATCATGATTCTTTTACTATTAATAACACTAGTACTACTGATGATTCCAGCCCTTCCTGTGCGATGGTGTGGTGCCCTGGGTTGTGTCTGCACCTGTCCAGAGGTAGACCCGTTGGAATCCGATGACAGAGGCTTGGTAGTCGGCTTCATTTTTGCTCGATGTAGGTAAAGCGGCATCAGCTGGAAGAGTGGCAAGATGCCAAAGATGAACTCAACAACGAACAGAACAGTCCAAAGCATCCGCACAAGCCAAGCAGTGGGTGTGTGCTGGACCGCTGGGATCTGCAACCACATATTTAAAACCCAAAGAACGAAAAACTACACAGACGTTCCTACTAACGACCACAGACGTGTTCTATGGGCTGAGATACAAATCAGTCATGTTGGTGCTGCCTTACTGATGGTAAACGTCTGTCCACCGAATTCAAAGGTGAAGCGCTTCCGCTGTTTGTCGTATGCGAGTCCCGCTCCACAGGCACGGCTGGACTGGCCGACGCCAGCCACGTCCCAGTCGTCCTCACCACACTGCAGCACAGCAGGGAAGCTCAGTAGACCACACATCACAGAACCTGCCATCCAGCACGCGGAGAAACCAGCAAACCGTTCAGGCCCCAAGCCACATAACTCGGTGCACGCACAGCTGGAGGGAGATGAGAGAGGAAGCGTCTGAGCTCAACAAACAGGACTGACCCCCGTCGAGGACGTTCTGGTTGAGGATGAAGCCATCACAGCAGTTCTCCTGGATGCAGGTGTCTGAGCAGAAGCGGTGGGCGTCGGGCAGCGATCCCTCCGGTGATTGGAACACAAGAGTGTGGTAGACACCAGAGCTCGCTTTGTGAAACCTCAGCCTGTCAAAGTTCTTCTCGCCCGCTGTGTTGAACTCGTGACCTTTGGAGGGGGCAGTGATGGAATTTTAAAAAACGGAAAGATCTTGAGGTGCTTCTGATTATGATCAAGACACAAATTGTCGCAAATCCTTCCAAGTTGGATTTTTTTTTTTCCCAAGAGTTTTTTTTGGCTATTCTAGGTAAGGTGTCCAAGCAACAGTAAATCTGATCAAGTGGATTAAGTATGATCTATTAAAAATGCTTGCAAATCTATCGAGCAAATCATACCACCATTAACATTAGAACCGAGAGCTGAAAGAGTTCACCTGAGTAAATAGTTAATAGTTTCAGCTACTGCATTCACAGTGGATGTGACCCTCTTTACAGATGTAATACGCTGCCATGCACCATAAATGTATTACACTTGGACAAGCAAATATTAATATTACATTAGCACAGAGGCACCCAGATCCTTTATCTTACCTTTCTTTCTAAGAACGGTCAGATTGGGTTTTACTCCAACTTTCACCCTTAGCAAACAGCTCAGAGTCTGGAAGGTATCAGCTTCTTCATTTCCCAAAAACCCTTTGCTCTGCAATGTCAAATATAATGTTTGTTTTGGTAAAGGTCCAGTTGCTATCAGATGGCTGGGCTCTGACCTCACTCATTTCACAACCATTTCAAAAGAATGTGCAAAGTAAAACAATGAGCATTTTTAGGAATGTTTACTGGTTGCTGAGAAAAAATGTAAACATTTAACAGGAAATATAGGCCATTTGTTTCATAATCATGATGCTACACATCTGCTGGGGGACATTTATTCCAGTGCATATTCAGCCATGTGTGGCCAATAAAACAACATGTCAGAATGGGCATGTGAGAGGAAGCGTCTGATGCAACGCTGAGAAATGCATCAGCAGTAGTGAGGGGAGTGAGAGGGGAGTGAGAGTAGTGAGGGGAGTGAGAGTAGTGAGGGGAGGGACAGTATTACGTGCTCCGTGGCTCTGCACTGAACGTTGGCCGCTGTGGTGCTGTAGAGGTCACAGACGGTTTGGTCTCCCTCACGGAAAGACGCCACGTGCAGACACGACTCATCCCTGCTGCAGTCTGGACAAGAGCAGGAGACACATAAATGTCGTCGAGTAGATTTAGTCATAGACAAGCACACATGCAGACACACTCACCAAACACTCACTCACCAAGCACACACACACTCACCAAGCACACACACACTCACCAAACACACACACACACTCACCAAGCACACACACACTCACCAACACACACACACACTCACCAAACACACACACACACTCACCAAGCACACACACACACTCACAAACACACACACACACTCACACAAACACACACACACACACACACACCACACAAGCACACACACACACACTCACCAAGCACACACACACTCACCAAACACACACACACACTCACCAAACACACACACACACACTCACCAAGCACACACACACACTCACCAAGCACACACTGTCTGAGCTGGAGCTCCAGTGGCAGTGGTGAGGAACTGGACCGCAACACCACAGCGTCCGCAGAGTCCAGCAGCAAGGAGGAGGATGTGAGGACCTCAAACCCTTCCAGCACTGCTCATGTAGGGCACACACACACATATACAGCCATACATACACACAAACCTTATTTGAAGTCTATATAAAGTTTCTTTCGAAGCACAAGAGCTCAGTGTAATCATTTGATCTTTAAGCCTATGTTGTATGTCTCACTTTGGCACTGCTCTGCAGTGATTGGCTCATCCGCAGACGTCCATGAAAGCTCCTCCCCCTGCAGAGTGACACACAGCCACCTGCCGGACAGGAAGTGCTTTTGGGCCAAAAGGAAATCTCCGTTCTCAGTACAGCTCAGCCTGCTCTGCTGACACTTCGACACACCTGAGAGCATTAATGAAGTCAAAGGTGACATTTAAATATTCATCAACAAATATTCATATTAATTGGACGTTTTACCATTAATGAAGCGGTTCACAACAACCTGTCCTCACAGATAGAGGTGGATATTGATAAGGCAGAGCGTGAAGCGTGAGGCCACCGGCGCTGCCTCTGAGGGCCACTCACAGTGAGAAGGCCTGGAGGCTCCCGCGGCTGCTGTGGAGGCGCCTGGAGGGCATGTGGAGCACGAGTCCTGCCCTGCCTCAGCCTGGTAGGAACCTCGCGGACACACCTCACACCTGCCTCTGCTGGAGAAAGACCCAGCTGGACACACCACTACAGAGTGAGCGAGAGAGAGAGAGAGAGAGAGAGAAACAGAGAGAGAGAGAGAGAAACAGAGAAACAGAGAGAGAGAGAGAGACAGGGAGAGAGAGAGAGAGAGAGAGAGAGAGAGAGACAGAGATGTGTGAAGTTCAAAAAACATTCACACCCACAAAAAGAAAAACACATTTCTAATTTCCCTCCAGCTTTCCCCGTTTGGCTGACCTCTGTCCACCAGCAGACTAAACTACAATCAATCTAAAAATGCCCTCCAGGACATTCACGCAAATACACATAAAAAACAAACTGGCCACAATGAGCCAAATGAAACGTTTCCCATTCATTACCAAGGCAGGCCTATGATTAGGGGAGGAGCGTGCGGACGGAGGCAGCCTACCACACCCAGAGGAGTCTGGGACCTGCCGGGAGCCTGAAGAGCACCCGAAGGAGGCGGGCGAGGAGACGGGCGAGGAGGCGGACACTGACTGGTAGGCCTCGCTCTGCATGATCTTCATCACTCCATCCAGCATCTTCTCCCCACTGAGCACAGAGTCTGAACAAACAGGCCAGAGTGTCACCCCAGCCCACGGTAGCTTCAGTAGGGTTCATCTGGGTGCCTTCAAGTTCACTATTAACATCTAATGTTTTTTAGCCATGCATGGGACAGAAAATGTACTTTTTTCAGTATCTGGCCAAATCTGTGATATAGAAAGTAAAATCCTCATGAGCACGTAGTGATACATACAATGCAGACATACTGAGACGGCAGTGTGCACAGACAAACGTTGCTGTTACCGATGTCATGGAGATCCGGCAGGGCGCTGATTGGCAGATCGCTGAGGCGAGCTTTAAACGTGATGTGGGCAGTGAGGTCTCGGCCACTCCCACACTCCACAAAGACGGAGGATTCATCACACAGCGATAGACTCATCACAGAGCTGTGTGGACCCGGAGACAGCTACACCACAAACACCATGAACACAGCAGCTCATGTCAGACATGTTTAGAGGAAACTGAGAGGGAGGAAGTGCAGCACAGTGGAGTATAGAGAAGTATAGTGTAGTGAGTGTGGTGTAGCGAGTATACAGAGAGAGTACACTGAGTATAGTGTAGTATAGTGTAGGAGTATAGTGTAGGAGAAGATAATGCACCGGAAAAGAGTATTCTGGGCATATGCTAGGGGAGTACAGTAAGTGCAGGAGGGGCTATAGTAAGTGTAGCGAAGGATACTGTAGTGATTATGGAGAGGGGGTATATAGTGAGGATAGGAGAGGAGAATACAGTACATGTAGAGAATAGTGAAGTATAGGGAGGGGAGTATAGGGGGGAGTATAGTGAGTATAGGGGAGGGGAGTATAGGGGAGGGAAGTATAGTGAGTATAGGGGAGGGGAGTATAGGGGAGGGGAGTATAGTGAGTATAGGGGAGGGGAGTATAGGGGAGGGAAGTATAGTGAGTATAGGGGAGGGGAGTATAGTGAGTATAGGGGAGGGGAGTATAGCAAGTATAGGGGATGGGAGTATAGCGAGGGGAGTATAGTGAGTATAGGGGAGGGGAGTATAGTGAGTACCTGTAGGTTGCACACTCCTGCTGCTCTCATGTCCTGCAGGAGAGACGTCTGCAATGCAGAGGTCTGAGCTTGACAGTCCTGCTGTGTTTCCACAAGGGACATCTGCAGTACTACAGACGCCTGCGCAGTCTGCAGAGGCTCAACCCCTGACACACACACACACACACACGCACGCGCGCATGCACACATACACGCACACACGGTCACACACACATGCATGCGCACGCACACACAAGAGCACACACGCACAGTTACACACTCACCAATGGCACACGTCATTGCCTCCTAAAAGTACCCAAGGCACAAAGATGTTCACATATAGTTCTAGGGCATTATTGTGCATCAGTGTGTGTGTGTGTGTTTACTTTGGCAGGCATGATGAAGAGGAGCATCGCCCAGCCACGTCTTCCTCACAGGATCACACATGAAGCTCTCCACAGGAAGGGCGCTGGCATAACCCTCATGACAGAAAACCTCACAGCGTTGTCTCTGCTCCCCAATCACACTTACTTTGCCACAGAGAATGGCACCATGGGAAATGGAGTCCTCAAAGGGCAGTGGACACTGAGGAACTGAGCACGAACAACAGAGAGATTTCTATACACGACCAGTTCCTAACGAGGAGCAAAAGAGTGAGAGAGTGAGTGGTGTGATTGGCCTACTGTCACAGGACGGCGTTAACCCTGAGCTGCGGCGGAGGCGCGTGGACGGGAGCTCGTGGCCGCTCTCAGAAACACACCAACAGTGAACCTCATCACACTGCAGAGGGGAGAAGCGCTGCCCAGACTGCACACACTGGGGGTCGTAGGGCACGCCCACTTCCCGCTTAGCAGCCTGCTGCTTCTGAAGAGCACACCAGCCAGGGCCTACAGAACACAACGCAGCACTGACACACAGCACTGACACACAGCAGGAAGCAGCTCTGACACACAGCACTGACACACAGCACTGACACACAGCAGGAAGCAGCTCTGACACACAGCACTGACACACAGCACTGACACACAGCAGGAAGCAGCTCTGACACACAGCACTGACACACAGCACTGACACACACAGCACTGACACACAGCAGGAAGCAGCACTGACACACAGCACTGACACACAGCAGGAAGCAGCTCTGACACACAGCACTGACACACAGCACTGACACACTGCAGGAAGCAGCTCTGACACACAGCACTGACACACAGCACTGACACACAGCAGGAAGCAGCTCTGACACACAGCACTGACACACAGCACTGACACACAGCAGGAAGCAGCTCTGACACACAGCACTGACACACAGCACTGACACACAGCAGGAAGCAGCTCTGACACACAGCACTGACACACAGCACTGACACACAGCAGGAAGCAGCTCTGACACACAGCACTGACACACAGCAGGAAGCAGCTCTGACACACAGCACTGACACACAGCAGGAAGCAGCACTGACACACAGCACTGACACACAGCAGGAAGCAACACTGACACACAGCACTGACACACAGCAGGAAGCAACACTGACACACAGCACTGACACACAGCACTGACACACCGCAGGAAGCAGCTCTGACACACAGCACTGACACACCGCAGGAAGCAGCTCTGACACACAGCACTGACACACAGCAGGAAGCAGCTCTGACACACAGCACTGACACACAGCAGGAAGCAGCTCTGACACACAGCACTGACACACAGCACTGACACACAGCAGGAAGCAGCTCTGACACACAGCACTGACACACAGCAGGAAGCAGCTCTGACACACAGCACTGACACACAGCACTGACACACAGCAGGAAGCAGCACTGACACACAGCACTGACACACAGCAGGAAGCAACACTGACACACAGCACTGACACACAGCACTGACACACAGCACTGACACACAGCCTCACTGCACTTAAGCTTGTGAAAGAAAGCTTTGAATTTCTGTCCACTGTCAACATGGATTTTGTTAGAATAATTTTCAAGGGCTGTTTTAACAGACAAAAATAAAAAAAAATACATTTCATTTAGCATATTTAACAGAAATTTTTAATTTACTCATACAGCTTATGAGAACACACCAGACTCATACTGTAAAATGACATTTCTTCTACTACTGAGTGGATGAATAACTTACATTCCAGGTGTCCTGTGAGGTTAAGGTTGGCCAGCTGAATGATCTGTCCTGTAACAGGACTAACACACAGGCCTCCATGCCTCTGTAGGACAGTAAACCCGCCTTCCTGCGCACACACACACACACACACACACACACACACACGTACGTAGGTAGATGCAATGTTGACATCTGAAGTATAGGATTATAAATGAACATACATCCATCCAGGTAAAAATCAAACTCACCTCATCACAAGATGGGCTATAGGGGGAATGTATGCCGGAGGGTGATTTGTTCCAGTCAGAAATAATGGAGTGAGTTTGTGATCTCTGGCATGGGGTCTGGCCTGAAAAACAGCAAATGATGATTAAAAATCCATTGTCGTTACAGGATTATAACACAGCATTACATGTACAAACATGAGCGCAAAGCCAATTCAAACAAAAGTCATTTGAACATAATTACGAAGGAATAAAAAATGTTTTACTGCAACAAAAACAACAAGAGCTGAAAACGACTCGTTAGCACGTCTGCGTGCAGCAAGTAAAACCTTGTCCGAGGCGAGAGCCCAGACCGCCCACGTGGGCCTGCCAGCCCGGGTCACCCCCCTCCAGGGTTCCCCCGGCGCCGCAAGCGCACGCAAAAAACACACACAAGTTCACACTCTAGTGACACTGGTCCCCAAAAACACACACAAGTCCAAACTCTAGTGACACTGGTCCCCAAAAATACACACAAGTCAAAACTCTAGTGACACTGGTCCCCAAAAATACACACAAGTCCAAACTCTAGTGACACTGGTCCCCAAAAACACACACAAGTCAAAACTCTAGTGACACTGGTCCCCAAAAACACACACAAGTCCAAACTCTAGTGACACTGGTCCCCAAAAACACACACAAGTCAAAACTCTAGTGACACTGGTCCCCAAAAACACACACAAGTCCAAACTCTAGTGACACTGGTCCCCAAAAACACACACAAGTTCAACCTGTAGTGTCGGTCACAACACATGTTTAAACCATTTGGCAGCACACTGCAACGTGGAAATGGGTCTTACAGGAAACACAGGAATAGTGTCTTGGTCTATAAACTGACTATTGTAACTCAGCAGCTCGAAAACACAGCAGTAGAAATGAACACTGAGATGTGTTTACATAGTGTGGGCTGAGCAGATCGAGCAGTGAGGGACCCAGCGACGTATCCGCCCTCTTCGTCCACACACCAGCAGTGACCTGCAGGGAAGAGGACGCAAGGTCTCAGAGTAAACACTCATGTCCTCGTTAAACACAGCCAAGATTTCCAGGGAGACGTATAATGTGGACTTCAAGCACCATCATGCTGGAATCAGCCTTTTCTTTGGCAAAGGTTAAAAAAAAAATTTCATTGCTTCCTGGGTTATAATCCAGTATTTTCCACAGTGGCCTCCAGTTAGGAACATGGAAGCCAGAATCCACAGTGAAAAAGGACTCATACTTTATAAATGACACCAGGACGATGAAAGCAGATGGGTGACCTGTGACCTGTGACCTGCTAGACCACAGGCCGCCTCCACTCACCTGTGCTGGGGTGGCACTGACTGGCCAACCACTGTCCGTAGGCATCACACTGGGGGCGGTAGGGCAGGTAGCCAAGCTGCAGACTCACTCGCTCGGCTTCACCCGCCATTAGGCTGCTCTGCCAGTAGAAATGAAGGGCTGGAGGGAAGAATAAGGCATTCTGTTCCCTTACGTGCGCCATGTCATTATTTCACTCTTGACAGCAGTCGTCAACAACCCTGCGTGCCCTGTGGCTGCCAGGCTAACGAACAAGTTCAAGAAAAGTCATGACATCAGCTAACGACAATCACAAGAGTTTTGACACGCGATGTTCCGAGATCCTGGCGTTGACGGGTAAAACCACATTACTGATTCGTAATCTGGCCATACAGATATGCCGCCGTGCTGGGTGATAGATGAAGGTCGTGGTGTAAGACAGTGGAGGGAGCGGCGTACTAGAGTGAGCAGCGAGGCGCAGGCCGGAGCTCGAGCCACCCTGCAGGAGCTGAGCCAGAGGGAACGCAGGACTACTGTCCCGCTGCAGCTCAGCAGGACGGAGCCCCGCGCTGTCGGCCAGGAGGAAGCTGTAACCCACAGGCACGTGGGAGCCATTGGAGAGAGAGATCAGCGCCTCGGCGTCTGCCAGGAACTGATCGACCTGAGCACGCACCAGAGAACATGGCCCCAGACCTGAGGAATAAACACAACAGCGTGAAAATGCGACTGGCGTCGGGAAGTGGCTGCTTGTGACACGTGGCGCTCACTGATGATGTGTGCACAGGCAGCTCAGAGCAGGAACGAAGGCACAAATACATCAGCATAGAAAACAAATCGGTTTCGCTCACATTTCGGGAGCTGGTTGATTGCGGCTTTGGAGTCAGATACCATATTCCCTCTCGGGTCGACACACCAGCACTGGCGGCGGTTAAAGTGACCCAGAGGAGCGCTGAAGTCTGCCAGGGAGCCTGGATAATGCCTACTGTCCCCCCTTAGCAGTCTCCACAGGGAGAGGGGGTTCAGGAAAACAGATGGCCCGGATATGACTTCAGTATTCCCATCTAGGATTTCAGGTGAAACTTCAGAAAATGTTTCAAACTTAGCCAGAGCAGGGAATACTTTCTGGTGTCTGGCCTGGAATAAGGCAGACAGGAAGCCACGGAAAGATGCCATTGCTTCGGGATTTTTTGCATATTCTCGCAGAATTCCAAGGAGTTCCAAAACAGGCAACTGTTTCTCGTCGGTGTTGATTTGCCTCCATTCGTCATAAAACTTGAAGGCTGTTTCAGGAGGACCATCACACTGGATGTGGTGCCATCCACCATCCGCTGTGCAGCGAGGGACGTACACGTCCGAGAGCTGCGATAGGGCAGATGGAGCAGCCAGAATGGAGTGAACCGTGTTCAGGAAATACTGGGATGCAGTAATCTGGCAGTCAGTTGGGCCTGGAAAGGAATCACAACCACATAATAAGCTGTAATTAATGCCAATAGTTTTAGTCTAGTATATATATATATATATATATATATATATATATATATATATATATATACACACACACACTGTCATCCATATAACTTAAAACATATATATTATTTAAGTAGATGTTCTACCAAGCTAATACCTCCAGGTTCCCCACATAGGAAAAGTGAGAGTAGTGTTTAATCTCCATAAGTAATAATTATATAATTTTACATCAAAGCACTGTGAAGAGAAAATAGCTGCCTGTCTGTCTCAAAATACCGTAATACCGTAATATCATCCTTCTGTGAACACTACGTCTAGGAGAGACCATGTAAGGACGTCATTCTGTAAGAACCTTGCATATAGTGTCCTAGATGTTCAAGATGCTCCTTGGTTACACCAGCCTTCCAAATGAATGCGTATGAGAATACTCACACTGTAGAGCGCCTCCAGAGAGCAATGTGTTGTATCTGGCTCCAGAGCGGCCTACGCAGAAGCAGTTCTTTCCAAGGCACTGCAATGGCACGTATTCTCCATCTTCGTCACATTTAGGGATAAAGACCTCAGAGCCTGCTGACCTGCTAGCTTTGACTGCTATGGCCATCGTGCGCTCCTTCTCACACTGGGACGGGCATCTTAGTCTAGACCCAGAGGAGCGAGAACCCATAACCTCCAGCCCTCGGGAGTCAACACACCAGCATTCAAGGCCTTGGCACTGGACCTCCTGGTACTGTCCGTCTTCAGTGCACTGGGGCACGTGGAGCTGGGAAACAGGTGAATCGCAAGCCTGACGCGTCTGCAGCACTGTCTGGAAAAGCTCTCCCAGCTGGGTGTGGTCTGCTGCCTTCAGCAAGGTGATGGCAACCCTCAGCAAGGTAAAGAACTGTTTATTTTCCAGGATTGCGCCAATGTCCTTGATTAAGTCTCTGTTGCGTTTAAGGTTCACAGTGCGTCCATGCACATCTGAGATCTCCTGGTCCAGATTCAGTCCAACAGAATCATCTGAAAAGATCTTGGCCAGCTCTTTGAAGTCCATGCTGATCTGGGATCTGCCAACCTGGCTGAAGGTTTGACTGAAATTCAATGTGCCCCTAGTACCAACAGTACCAGAGAAGTTAAAATTGCCTGCGTTCTTCATGAACTTGCCTCCAAAGAGGTTCTCCTGGAGCCTCTTTGGGTTGGCGGTGAGGGACAGGGCTTTGAGAGCAAGAGCTCCAGTTGGGAACAGTCCCTGAATAAGTTCTGCCACAACACCACCACCGTCTGGGTGATCCACATCTGACAAGGATCTGGTGAGGCCAGACTTGGCCAAGAGCTCTTGGAATTCTAGGCTGCATAAAGCAAGAGGAAAGACGTCCTTCTGTGTGTTGGCCTGAGGCGTTGAGAACACATCATTCTGGCTGAAGTGTCCAGCTGGGCCATAGAAAAGCTTAGAGAGCGCTTGCCTCCTCTTAGAGGGGCAGTCTCTAACTCCAGCCCCTACACAAACAAGCATCAAAACATCCCTTAGTTTACACATGTCGCACTCCATGACAAATGTGTTTGAAGACAAAGACTTTAGCTGGCTAAAATATTACACAACTCTCTAATGACATCACTATACACATGATTATATCATTATCAAATAATCTGAGCATGTTTGGATGATTAATGGAATTTTGCATCAGTTGTATTATTGTCTGGTTTCGTTAACCAGTTGTATTATTGTCTGGTTTCACGTCATTGCTGGTTGAAGTTTGTTTGCTACCATGATAAACTGCTCCACTGCAGTGTTGAGCAATTCATTTATATCATCCACCACTACCGCAATGTCAAAGTTTGACGTTAGGGACGTCTTCCAATAAACACTGCCAGACAGTGAATGGCGAGCGATAAACAGTCAAAGGAACATCCCGTATTTGGCTACCTGCGGTTTAAACGAGCCCTAACGCGGCTCGAGCTCAAAGCCAAGGGACGCTGCTTTATGTCCAACTCACTGCAGTCTGGAGCTCCATGCTGACGGCTCCCAAACATCTCTTTGCCAGCTGAGTCCACGCACCAGCACTGCCCACTAGGCTGGCACTGGGTGGGCATGTACTCTCCCCGGGCATCACACGAGGGCACGAACACATTACCCGCCTGCGAGGTGGCAGATCGCTCTGATTCACAAGGACGTGGACCTATTGCAGCACAAACAGGACATCTGTAAGAATCTGTGTGAGAAAATCCTTTTGATGTGAGAATGATGCTAGTGATGCTAGTGACTTAAGTGTGTTCCTGCGTAATCTTTAAACATCACAACATTACGAAATACCCATTACGAACCCCCCCATTTTTCTGATCGTGATTTTTTTTGATGCATTGAGTGATTAACAGGTGCACGCGACAAACGCACATCTAAATCTCCCACTCAAGGCCAGCTGGATAGCGAGGTATCGCCTCTGCAGAATGCGGTACATGTTGGACTGGGAGAAGGAGCGACCACCATGCAGGCTGGAAAACGCTGTGTCATACACCTCATCCATCAGCAGCTCCACTCCTGCACAGCAGAGAACCTTCAGACTTGTTCCTCATAGTCTAAATGCCTAAGCGTGGCAAGAGAGGTGAGATGTCTGGACAATGCAGTAATCTAGATGTGCTTCTAATGGCCCACATGAGGAGCAACATACTGTATTTGACTATAGTTTGTATGTTCAGCATTGTGTCACACCACGGAGCTCATGAGCCCATTCTGTTCTCACCAGTGCTGGGTAGCTCTCTGCCTCGGGAGTCCGCACAGTAACAATAACTGGAGAGTTCAGGAAAAGCCTCTCTGAAACCACTGAACGTCTGGAACGCCTCTGGAAATCTGAGGCATACAAGCACATTAGATCTCAAAACAATCAAATGTGAAAATATAAACACAAAAGACATGGACAAGGTAGACTAGCGAGGAGTTCAGATAGAGCAAAAAGGCTGGCCTTAAATCTCCAGCCATTTGCCCAGGATTAAGTATGTTGTGAACTGCACAGCAAAACTGAAATATCCAGTCGTTAACTCTGCTCTTACCGCGCATCTAACTTTAATTTAAACCCCAGTGACCTTCTATCTACATTCTCTAATTATGAGCCCATGGCCTGTGCAATCTCAACTGTACATCATGCTTGCAATCTAAGCTCCACCAAGCTTTTCCTGGAATTGTATTTTTTTTATTTTGATAGATTAATGTGTGGAAAAAAGACTAAGATAAAAGAATAAAAGCACAGAGAAAATTCCAATACGTCTGCAAACAATTCCCAAGATTATCATCAAGGTTTGCTTCAAATTAGTTTAAAAGGCAGGAAAAGGTTATCACAAAAGCAGCCCATAAATCTAAAACATAACCAAATCTACACCCAGTACCCTAAACAGGTCAACGTCACTGAAGAATCATCTTACAGAGTGGAAAAAGCTGGATGGATGTTAAAGCATGTTAAAGCATAGAACCTTCAGGCTCTGTGGAAGAACGTTAATATGAAACTCTACTGCTTCCTAGTGGAGACGCATCTGAAGTCTCATTGTGTCATCCAGCACCTCCTTTTTAGAAGAAAGGGAGCTACACAACCTCTAAATGCTTAATGTGGATCTACCATGTAATTAAGTCCAGCTGATATGTAGTCCTCACCTGTTGAAGGCATGGAGCAGGTCGAAGACCATCATGTTGGTAGTGTTGATGAACTTGCACTGCACAGGAAGGAATCTGCCATCATCTGAGCACTGTGGTGGAGAAGCCTCTCCAATACCATGGAGAAGCCGACGTTCCCTGACCTTGCAAATACCTGGACCTGAGACAAAATGTCACTGACATTTGAAAAGCTGAGAAAGTGAGTAGGTTTATACCGACCGATGTCATCCTGCTGGTGCCAACATCACCCTCAGCACTAATCACCTAACAAACACATGCCACTCATACATACAAACCAAAGTCAATAATAGCATCAACCAGTTCAACACCTGTTCAATAAGCCCCAGGCAGATGTAATTTATACATAACTTCTTTATTGTTCTGAAACTGACTGTAATCCCCACTCACACTGGGATTACTGACTGTAATCCCCACTCACACTGGGATAACTGACTGTAATCCCCACTCACACTGGGATAACTGACCGGAATCTCCACTCACACTGAGATAACTGACCGGAATCTCCACTCACACTGGGATAACTGACTGTAATCCCCACTCACACTGGGATTACTGACTAATCCCCACTCACACTGGGATAACTGACCGGAATCTCCACTCACACTGGGATAACTGACTGTAATCCCCACTCACACTGGGATAACTGACCGGAATCTCCACTCACACTGGGATAACTGACTGGAATCTCCACTCACACTGGGATGGCTTTCCATTCTGCCGTGTGCCATAGATCTCCATGCCATCCAGGTCCACGCACCAGCACTGTGCCAGGGTCCGATCACACTGTACAGGCTGGTACTCTCCCGAGTCCAAACAGCTGGGGACCAGAGTGTCACCGCTCTTGAGCGCCCCCTGTCTGTGAAGCTGGCACGACGTCAGACCTGGAAGCAGTGGCACAGGTTCAGTGATGTGGGCGGAGCTGTTCCTACGCACTAGGTAACTAAGGAGGGCACTGCTAAGGCCCAGGAACCCTGTGAACACTTTAGTTCTACCTGAAACAATAGAGAATTTGAGGTGTAGAAGATTGTTTTGGATTTAGGATGATCTGCAAATATACTAAATATTTCTCCCACTCACAGTACACCACAGATCCATTCTGTCGGCTCCCATCAACTTCTGTTCCATCTGCGTTCACACACCAACACTCCCCAGCGTGACTGCACTGCACATATCTGCACAGACACATTCATCGGGTCACTGAATGGCTGTGGCTTCACTGGATTAAAGGGCATAATGGATGAAGTGCGGATAGAACCACGAGATTACAGAATGACGGCATTTGATAGTTGCGCGACCTGTAGCGCCCGTCCGCTGAGCACTGAGGAACGTGGTCTTGCTGAGTGATTCCAGCATCTCTACGCTGTTCACATGGACTCCGGCTGTCAGACTCCAGCTGGTATTCTAGTACAGAAACGTTCACAAAACTCACCCCAGCACTACACTTCACACTGAAGACATTGTGACCATACAAGGATCATTATACGGTAGCGAGATCGTCAAACTTGATGGTCTGATCACTACTGCGCTTCTGGGGAAACAGGGCTCAGATTCAAAAGCAAACCAAGGTATACAAAGAAAGACAAGGACCTGTACACTTACACAACAAACACTTGGTTTAATAATGACCAGATTTCAGAGATTGTAAGTGATATAAACTAGAAATAAGGTGAGTTGTACCTGAAATCTTGGCTTGAGTGAGACAGTATCTGAAGAGGAGCAAGAAAAATGCAGAAAAAAGCTTCATCTTCACCGTACCTGCACACCTGCGTACCTGCGTATCTGTGCACCTGTGTTCCCTCTTCAGCACAAGAACACAGTCACTACCAAATGCAGCAGCACATTCTTATAAACTGTACAGATATGCAGCGTCACACCTGTATGGCACTTGAAGAACCTCTGGTGTCTTAACGTTCCTGACGTAAGGCTCTCGAAGCTGCACAAAGACCTCAAGTGATCATTCAGATTCCAGACTGGTACACAGTGAGCAGCCAAGCTTGCACCTTTGAGTGGTTCAACTACAAGAGACACTTCATCACAAGGGCTTTGTTGTGGAGGCACTGTGACTTGCATTTTTGAAACATTATGGGAAATCGGATCAGAAATGAATGCATGGACGATTAAAACTATGATTAAGATGATCCAATTTACAATTTAGCATTAATAAAGCCCTAACAGATTTTCTGTGTGTACATCATCGGCATTAATACAGCCCTACCAGATTCTGAAATTGGTACAACCTTGAACAACCTTGGCCTCATTTAAAAGACATTACTAGCTCATGTGCAACAGTGACAGACACTGCAATAAATAATCAGAATATCTTTTATTGAAGTCCATAAAGTTAATCGCATTAAGATTTTAAATAATCTCTCATGTACAGCTGGTATCTCATCAAAATCAACTTCAGTCCTAAACATTTTTATACAGATTAATAGAAATGTTTAATAAACAGACGTGTTCAAGTATATATTGTCCCACTTTGCCTTTCTACATTCCTCTTCTTTACAGTACATACAAACAATATATACATTTCTACCCTCCCAAACGACGGCACTAACCAGCTTGTTAAATGCATTAACATCCAGCTTCTGGCTACGTTACTGCAATGAGGACACAATAATAATAAACTGATAGTAAGAAATGATACAATAAAATGCTAAGTGATGACACAGGCAGTCACCTGTCCTGAACTAGCTGCCTGAGCTAGCTGTAGAAATTCAATGTTAAAATAGCCTGTTTGGCAGCACATCACCACGTACTGCACATCCTGACAGTGAGAAGTATAAATTTACCCCATTTCAAAAATACTTGGGCGCTGCTCACGTGAACAGAGCGAACTGCCAAACCTTCTCCAGTCTTACAAACGTAAATGCAGACTCAAGCACTTACTGTTGACACTATCCAGTTATACACTATCGCTTTATTCACAAAAATAAATGTCATGTTTTTATAGAAGCTGATTTGCTGGACACAGATTAAGCCTTATACTAGACTTGAAGGAAATTTCCATTGAGGAATAGATTGTGTCTAGAAACCTGATCCCAAGAGTGTGGATCTGTCCAGTCTACTTGATATCCTTAAAGTGACACTTCACTTCATGAAGATTATTATTATATTTTTGCATAAATTACTGCAGATCATTTTAATTGCATGTTTGCTTACATTACTGGCATGCAATGATTCCTCAAAATTAATTTTGCTCCAAATAATAACCGAGGGGATTTTTAGAAATTAAAATACATTTCTGCATCAGTCTCAGTAATGCAGAAGATCTAGAATGTTCTTTGAGTGGGACAAAAGCCAACTGTAAAAATGCTGTTTCATCTCTAAATCTTGAATTTTGTTACAGCACATTTCCTGTATGCTGTACTACAAAGGTATCACTAATGAGTACTTCAAACTAAGGATTAGACAGGGAACACTGAACAGTTATACAAGCTTCTCAGTCTCTAACTGCAAATGGAGCAAGTGGACTCGTGTTGAACTGGACAGCTCAGTATTGTGAGCATCGTGTACTACATGCTTCATGAAGACTAAGGGAAGGTGTGTGAAAGTGCCCGGGGCTCAGAGGTCTACAGAGCACAGCTCCTTCCTCTCTGCCGCGGGGCGTCCGTCGTGTGGGGGACGTCCGTCGTGCGGGGGGCGTCCGTCGTGCGGGGGGCGTCCGTCGTGCGGGGGGCGTCCGTCGTGCGGGGGGCGTCCGTCGTGAACCAGGCTCTGCTCGAGCGCACACCTCCACAGCCTCGTCGGGCTTCCTCCGCCCTGCAGGCGTGCCCCCTCCGCCCTGCCCCCTCCGCCCTGCAGGCGTGCCCCCTCCGCCCTGCCCCCTCCGCCCTGCAGGCGTGCCCCCTCCGCCCTGCCCCTCCGCCCTGCCCCCTCACATGGAACACAGCGCGCTCATCTGCTGCACCTTCCCCAAGTCCGTGAGCAGCTGTTTGATTCTGCACTTCAGCTGCGGCAGTCTGGCCAGGGGGTCTGGCGGCTCCAACTCCCCCGTGAAATCCAACCAGCTCTCCAGCACTGGGTCAGCAGGAGGGGCAGAGAAGGAAGGACACCATTTAGCAGCGAGACTCGGATAATACGCTGTGCTCAAAATAGCCCACTACATACTACTGGCGTACTGCTTGGGTCCCAAATCAGTACGCAGTATGCAGTATGCGAATAATAAGAATTTTTCCAGTACGCGAAACATCCCCGGATGACATACTACTTCCACAAAATATTCCAGTACGCGAACAGAGCTATCTTCATGGTGTACTGCATCCCATCATGCAACGCTACGTTCACGTGACCCCGTAGTATGCTTTGCTTTTGTTGCATACTGGAAACTGGGGATCAGTATGCAGTATCCAGTATATACTGAGTGCAGTATGCAGTAGGCGATTTCGAACAGAGCCATAGTCTAATGTGCTGCTCATTGTGGTGGGTCCACATGAGTGTTGCATCAACAGAAACAAGATTTTGTTTTGGCTCCCTTTAAACACAAAGAGAGTGGTGCTACAGGGACCGCTGGGAGAGACACATTACCTACCCAACAGCCCCGTCTCTACTCTCAGTGTGTGCTGGACAGGTGAGTTAAGTAAGTTACATCCACCCACATAATTAGGACTTTAGCAACACGTTGTCCAGCTAATCAGATGCTATTGTTTTCATTTAAAGCACTAGGCAGGATTGCTGGTGGCGATGTTATTTCTGATGGACAGACTAAACAAGTTTGAGGTGTAGGTACAACGTGTCTCCATTTCTGTGTAAAGTGCTTGGAAACTCACCATCTAGTTCTTTTTCGATGAGGTCCATGCGGCCAGCCAGCTGGTTCTGAATGTCCTCTATATGTGTGAGCAGGTTCATCTGCCACTGGAGGCAGTTCCTGGCCTGGTCCACCTGCCCTGTGCTGCCATCAGTCTCACAGCTAGACAGTGAGATAGCACTGCTCACCTGCACACACACACACACACACACCCCATCATGCCTTACACCCTGCAATAACCAAGGGCTACCCAGAACGAACCAATCACAACAGGCCACATTCAAACGATCACTACTAGGCACCAGTGTCAAAATCAAATGTACCTCGTCCTTTGAAGCGAATGGCGATGAACCAGTCTGTGAAGCCTGCTCGTGTGTGCGCGTGGCAGTCTGAGAGCCCTGCTCGTGTGTGCGCTGGTGGCCTGTGCCAGACGGCTTCTGGTAGCTGTGTTCACTGGTGATGTAGGTCTCAGGATTGGAGTTGTGGCCGAGACGCTCCTGGAGCAGGACACAGTCTGGTACTCCACCCATGGGCTGGTCCTCGTCAGAGTTCACCCAGGAACGAGCCCAAAAGTGCAAACTAGGATTGTGTTTGTTCCTTAGGAATGAGAAATGTGTTAAACGTCGTGTTTGCCTCTGGAGCAAATATGGTCCAATATAAGACAAAGACTCTGGCCTGAGGGCAACGACACAAGTACTAGCAAACAGACAGAGCTCATGTCTACAAATACATTTCACATTTACATCTTCATACATTTCCGATACAGTCCCAGCTACTCTGTCCCGGTGTTGTTTTCTCTGGCCACCCATACACACACACACACACACACACAGACAGAAAGTGCGTACTGTAGGATGTCCATCTTCAGCTGCAGGCCATGAAGCACCTTCTTAACGCTATAAACATCGGCCAGTAGCTGATGAGTGGAGACAATCTTCTTGGCGTTCTGATGCGAGTAGTTCTCCGTCAGGAAGGACAAGCCATACATGTGGCCTTTATATAGCCAGTCCTTATCATGGCGATATCTGGCACTGTATCTCTGCCCTAATACATAAACATACACAGCTGTAAATCACCATAAATGGAATTATGGAGAAGTATAGCAGGCAAGCATTAACTTTTAAAGCATTAACACTCATGAAGGTCAAATTATGCATTTAAATGAAGATTAAAATGAGTAATCAGACCAAAACAACCATTTGAGTTGAGTGTGTGTGGAAGGTTTAGGTACCTGGTGGGTCTCTGCAGATGTAGCAGCTGTACTGCTCAGGGATGCTGTCCTCAAGCAGACCCATACACACACTGTGCTGCCAGCACATACAGTCCTCACACTACAGCAGGGGAACAATCACACAGCTCACCACAACCTGCTGCCTTCGTGTGCAAAACCGTTTTCACACGCACCTCTCAGGCAAAAACAGCACGTCTCACCAAACCGCATTACAACTAAAGAACAATTAGCACAGGGTTCAAAGCTGATTTGGCAATTAAATCCAAGAACTTTGTGCTGCTACACCAGAACGCTAACAAATGTCTGAAGCAGGAATGTTAGACAGACCTTAAATGCAATGATGTGCAGTCAGTTAATAGCCTAAAAACCCACGGCAGTTTATCACTTATTATTCCGCTGATTGAAAATGAATGAAAAAAAGACATTTGAAGTTGTTCCTGGTCCCTGGAGACGCCTCATCACTAATGCCAGAGTGTGTATGACAAACCCTCCCCAGTATTTGACAAACCCTCCCCAGTATTTGACAAACCCTCCCCAGTGCTAATGCGCCTCTAACGCCTCCGACCTGAATCATGAAGCCATTCTCTTCATCCATCTCACAAATGCAGCGGACAATCTCATTAGCAGAGTCATCCTCTTCGTCATGGAAGTCCTCCATGGTGAGCGAGTCTAAATCCTGGTTGTACTCATCCCCACTGAACAGCAGAGACTCGGTGGTGGAGTCCTCCAAGAAGTCCATGTCCGAGAGGTCTGGCAAGACATCAGCCGACATTAAAGCCACTAACAAATCTCAATTAAAACATTTGCTACACACTGAATTCTTTTCAATTTCACTTTAAAAAAACAGCTAAATAAATAAAAAATAAAATCCCGCCACACCTCAAAGAGGTTTTATGAACACAGGCTGCTTAAGAGGCGTCCTGCCAGAAATGGAAGACTTACTCTCCCCGGTGAGGTCGACTGACAATATGGCGCGGGGGTATTGGAAGGCTGAATGCTTAGAGAAGGAGCTGGGGGAAGAGCGATGAAGAGGATACGGTGATCTCTCCAAATAGGACAACGAGACCTCCTCCATGTCAGAGTAACCTGGGTGAAACAGATGAACCATCATCAATGCCCAGCAGCAGAGAGATAGAAGTAGGTCTGACCCTTTTCCTAGTTCTTACTGACACGATGAGCTCGAAACCCGTTAATGACACGGCACTGGCTTCAGTTCTTCTCACCGTCGCAGATTAACAGCCTAAACTGCTTTGCTACAAAGAGTCTTATGATCCACAAAGAAGCATCCAACACTCGTAGGCAAAATAACCAGACACCACTGAGAATCTCTTAGACAAAATCACCAGACAACACTGAGAATCTTACACAAAACCACCAGACACCACTGAGAATCTTACAGTGCTGTTTGGCCTCCTTCTTCTTCTTTTTCTTCTTCTTCTTCTTCTGTTTTGTTTTGAAAGGGTCCTTCTCTTTACGGTCTTTGCGTTCTTTATCTCTCTTTTTCCCTGGCAAGCAGACAAGAAGCGGAGACATATTTCAAGAAACCAGCATATTTTGCAACACCATAAACTCTGAAAAACACAGAGGAGCAAAAGCACAAGTGTACCAATGAGCTGGCCTTTATCTTCCATCTTTAATTTCCTCTCTGTCTTTATACACAGTCCTGGAAAAAAAAATATTACATTTAGCATAAACTTTGATATCATTCAAAAATAAAAGTCTAGGATATTTGGAGGAAATCAGATTGAAATGTTTATCTTCCAAAAGCCTGATGACAGTGGCTAATGCACCTGCATCCAGGTGTCTGTCCTTCTCGATGACCTTCTTGAGGATCTTGTCATTAACGTTCTCAAAGCTCTTCTCCCTGGCTGCAGGAGGTAGCGAGACCTCAGTGCTGTCCGAGCTGACGGAAGCAGAAGAGTGTTTCTTCTTGCAGAACTTTGAGGGTTTCAGGCACGAGCCTGCATAGTCCAGCATGTGGCCTTGTGGAGACAGAGCTGTGAAGGGACACGCGTTAGTTAACACACATCGGGCAGCTCCGTCACCCCTCAGTCACCCCTCAGTCACACCCCTCAGTCACATAGGTAGTGCCACTCATTTTTCAATATGCATTCACATTTCATAACAATAATGGATTAGAATAGGCATACACGTGTGCACGCTAAATATACAAATATATGCATGCAAAACGCATCATGAATTTGCATGGCAGGCTAGCAGAGCTCACTGCATCTTGAACATCTAGGTACTGTGACCATGAGTGACAGATCGCACCACATGTAAGCCAAGTTCAATGTGCAGCTGCTTTAAAAACCTGTGTGCTCCCCCCCCCCCATCCCCCCCTCCAGGAGCACATACAGGAGGAAGTGGACACTGTCCTGCGTCGCTTGGCGTCTGGAATCTCCACTGGGGTGCTGGTGGGTACTGAAGCAGACGTGGCCCGGGTGCGAGCCCCCCTCTCAGGGGAACACGCTTCACTGTCCCCCTCCTTATCAGTATTATGGTAATACTTCAGATGGTAGTCAAGCAGCTTGGCTTTCCGGAAGGCTTTAGGGCAACCAGGGACTTGACACTTGAACTTATTGTGGTCCAGATCAACCAGAGGCTCACTGAGAGACGTGGGGTCATCAGACCTCTTGGTATTCATAACTAGTCAAACGAAGAGAGAGTCAGGAGGACCATCAGATATTAATTATTTTTCACCTATTTAAGCAAAACTGTTTCTGAAAATGTAAACATAAGGAAACATTGGCGATCAGCCACTACTGAAAGGTGTTCCCAAACTTTAAAAGTCTACCAGTAGCAGAAGCATAAAGCAGGGGACGTACTGGGTTCCCTGGCATGTCTGTTGGCTTTAGGGGTCCGGGACACTGTCTTTAGAGCTGGACCTACAACGAGCAGGAGGCAGAGTGTGTGAGACAGATGGAGACATGAAGAGACACGTAGAGGGCGACAGTCACCGAGAGGCAGACGCACTACAGTGAAAGTGTAACTGCAGAATTACAAAACGTCTGAGGTTAGAAAACAACTGAAGTCTGTCAAGAAGAAAGGATACGTCTATTATTCATTATGAACTTTATTAGTCTCACGGCATCTGTACGCTGAAGTAATGGCTAGTAAGACAGCCCTACCTGTTACAACAGGTGATGGGTGTTGCACCACTGTCGCGTGATTGAGCAGCAATGTGTCGGTCGGCTTGTCCTCGTCGACCACTGGAGTCTGAGCAGCTCCAGAAACAGGAGCCGAGCTGTGTATAGGAGAAGCTCCTGTGATTGGCTTATTTAAGGGAAGTTCAGCCTTCTCCACACAGCTGCTGTCATCATCTGAAGACGGAGGACAATAAGTAAAATAATAAATAAAATAAATGAATCATAATAAAAATAATGGAATCATTTGAAAATAGGGGGAGGAGGTTGGCTCACACATACACGTTAAAGCATCAAGCGATGACAATGGCGACCAACATGAGGGGGTGTGGAAGGATTCATGTCTTACTGATCTACACTGTTATCCAACCCTGTATCCGAAGCTCTACCGTCCAACACGGGCCTTAATTGCTCTCTAAAACTGCTCCGTTTTCGAATTATTAACACCACAGAGCCCACCACAGTCTCCCTCCTGCCCTCATGCTCATACACCTGGCATGAGGTTCAAGTGGAAGTGGTCTGATTCAGCAGAGCAGAGTAGGGATCTTATGCAGTGCAGCCCAAATTGTGGGACACATTATTTACCATGAACAATAATGCCAATAAGCATTTTAGGCGACATGTGCCTCATATCGTAAAATTAAAATAGCAAGTTTGCTAGTGGTCCCAAAGTAGCCAATAGACACGCAACAATATATAAATATAAACTAACAATGTCAATACGAACAACAGACTTCTGAGATGCTGTGCACTTCAGCACATATACATTCATTTAATAATACTTAAAGAATATTTAATAAACTTTTAAATCACACTAAAAGAAGAAAACATTAGAGGAATTTTATAAACGTGGCCAGCATATTAAATATGAAGAGTTATAATTTAGCAGTCCAAACAAAATGACAAATCATTACATCAGTTAACATTAATGTTATTGAAGTTGATCATTTCATAGACAGATATGGGGCTTAACTACAGCAACGTTTGGGTTTCATATTTAAGACCTGCTCTTTAGAAACTCAGATTTGTCAATCAGGGAAGCTAAAGTATACAGTCATTCAACACGGTTTACTGTGGGCAGAACACCCCACCAGAACATCTCATCCACCTAATCTGAATCTCCAGGAGCAATGTGACTGTGACAGATAAGCAGGGGCGGGGCTCCTGTAAGGCCACGCCCTCTCTTACCTGCTCTCTGAACGTCGTCTGGCTGGGCCGGGCTCGGGTTGGTATCTCGACTGTGCGGTGACGGGGGGCAGTTCGGGTCAAACGTAGTTGCTAGGCGCTGAGACCTTCTCCGTCTGTGAGGAGAACTTGGAGGGGCTACAGTTGCACAAAGGGACGTACAATTAATTACTGGTAACGTACAGTCGCACAAAGGGACGTACAATTAATTACTGTTAACGTACAGTCGCACACAAAGGGACGTACAATTAATTACTGGTAACGTACAGTCGCACAAAGGGACGTACAATTAATTACTGGTAACGTACAGTCGCACAAAGGGACGTACAATTAATTACTGGTAACGTACAGTCGCACAAAGGGACGTCTGCGTCCGTGTTTAATTTTTGTCTCTAACTGATGGGGCTAAAATCAACATTATCCTGACATTATATCCAGTATAAATACTCAACTCGAGTATGGCTTGTGTTGCTGGTAACTAGAATTACTGGAATTCATGTGTATATTATCAGTAAAAATTTACATTACTGACACATATATCTTTTTATAAAGATACGTTTTATCCATCCACTGTTTGGATGTTCAGCATTCTCTTAAGGCCAGTATACCTGCGCAACATTTATTCAATAAACACTTTGCGTTTTGCTGTTGTATACGTGGACGCGGTACACTAGCGGTTTTCATTTCTGGTCAGTGTGGTAAAGCATTAAGCCGTAGTGATTAAGCAGGAGTCAGCACCTGTGTGCGTGTCCGAGAGCGTGTGGATGGAGCACGGGGACGGGTTGGTCTCTGCAGTGGTGCCTGTGCTCAGGCTGCTGATGGAGGACTCTCCTGAATCATGCTTTAGTCTCCTGGAGGCTCTGGAAGTGCCCGGGGAGGCGTTGGGCAGGGGCGTAAGGTGCCTCTGAGCCACAGCGGCCACTGACCCCTGCTCAGCCGGACTGGCTGCACCTGCTTGACCTCTCTGTAAGCAAATCACACGCAGAGAGATTTAATGCTGCCACATGGCTGATACCATAAGAGAAATAAAGGAAGCCTATTGGATAAAGGCCAAAGTGACTGTACATCACACCTGTACCGGTTGTGAAGCCACAGTAAGGTCTTCTTTGCAGTCACTCTCATTTTTGGGACATCCTACACCATGGAAAAGGCATGACTTATATGAACAGAACAACGATACATTAGAGGACAGTATAATCCTAATACAAGTGCACTGTGATAGATTGTTAGAAACGCCTCACACGTACCTGCCACTCTGTTGAGGCGAGCTCTTTTCACACTGCAGAAACTACCTGGTCTGTTCCTCCTCCTTTTCACTTTAGGCATCTCGAGGTCGTCGGGAGACGGTTTACAGTCTTCCTCATCAGAGGAGGCTAAAAGGAGCAACAAAAAGATGTCTCAGACTACAACTGGAACAGACAGACAGGTCGTGTATGTAGAGCCATACGGTTAACACAGTCGGTGTTGCATCACCAGCTGAAGGGCACATCTTCCACATAGAAAACAAACAGGTGGAGATATTACAGTTGCTTTTTCAGTGCAAAAGTAAAGGCTGCACACCGCATACTGACATGCAGTGACATGGCCTAACCCCTAACACTAACCCCTAACTCTTAACCCCTAACCCTTAACCCCTAACCCTTAACCCCTAACCCAGCTACCTACCTGCCCACAGAACCACAGGGAAACACATATTTGCTTTGTGTACCATTCTCAACACAACATTAGCACCGACATGACAAATACATGTTTGAGGATCTCACAATTTCATCTGTTTTGTTAGGTGTTGCGTGGGGCTTTACACATCAGGGTCAGTGATGACTGCCAGAAAAAAATAAAATAAACATTTCCAGTAATGTGGGCAGAAACTGATTATAATGTTGCCCTTCTACCAAAGAGGGTGGTGGGTGAATGTGCGTAAGCACTGAGACAGAAGTGATTCAGCACTACCGAGTCTGTCTGAGTCGCCGTCGTTCTCCTCTTCATCCAGGTCGTCTGCCCTCTGCTCTGGTCTGTCCTCCCTGTCCTTGTTGCTGTTGGCACTGGTGCGAGGCCTACAGCCTCCCTTACTCCTAGCAGCTGTTGTGGCTGCCTTCACAAGGGCAATCCAGTCCTGCTTCAGCAAACACAACAGTCCACTGGTCACTGCCAACAGTTACTGCACAACAACAGTCGAAATTTAGCAGATGTTTTTATCCACAGCGGTGACCAAGTACAATTTGGGCTTTTAAGGGTTACGCAGGGAGCAACGGTAGAAACTTGGTGGGGTTTGAACCAACAACCTTCTGATTACTAGTCCAATAGCTTGCCTCCTGCCCCCAATTAAAACGTTAGACCTATGCATGGTGAAGGAGTGTGCATAATTTTTAGCTTGTAACTGGGTGAATGCAACAACTTATGAGGCAAAAGAATAATGCTGGTTGAGCAAAACACACCTAAAAGGTGAGTAAAGCTGCCTTGCATTCATGCATTGCCATTTTGCCATTTGCCATTATTAATTCTTCAGATGAGAACATTGCGCAAAAAGGATCTGGTGTCTGTCTGGAATAAAGAAGCCACTAGCAATTCTACACAATTCTACGCTGCCTGGTCTGTCTGCGTGCGTCATCACATAATTCATCAGTGATCTGAGGGACTAACCCTCCTGGAAAACAAGAACAAACCAGAGGTTGAAGGTTTAAACTCTAAGGTTTCTAATTCAGAGTTGTTATTTTTTAAAAGAGTAAATTCATCATGTGCATTTTAACTACATGAGGTCTGACACTGCAATGGTGATCAGAGAATAAAGAGATTAAAATTTCCAACACACTTATGATTTACAGGACTTAAACAATATGGATATTTATCAGCGTAATTTATCAACTGAATGCAGTAAAAATAGCATCCTAAGATGATGAAGGAATGATTTCTGCAGCGTAGATAAGCTTCAAAGGGTTATGGATAAACTTACTTGTCCTTTGGCATCCTCTGGCATGGATTTGATATGGATTCTTTTAACACAACGAACGACTCCATCATAAAACTGGACAGTATAGGTTCCTGTGCATGAACACACATTTTTATTTGTATGTTCAAACACAGTGGTACGATAATTCATGCACGATTTCTGTAATTACCCTTATTTAGATAACACAGTTAATAAGAGACATCAACATGATACTTGCCCTCTTTGTTGACACTTTCTATCTTGGCTGGGTAGTAGCGGCAATCTGTCCACCGAGCAAGAACTTCCTCTCCATCCCTCAGTTCCTATTTGTGAAGTAGACACAGACCATGACTTAACTGAAAACACTCTTCTGGACAAACATCTTCATTTCAGTTTCATTACCTACTGCTTTGGATGAACATTCGTGATACAAATTACACTGCACAAGTTTTATGGTGCAAATTCTCAAAAAAATGTTCGGTAAGAATGGAACGCGCTGAATAAATGTTCATGGTCAGTTTTTGACTGATCGTCTGTTGCACAATGCAGCTATCATGTGGAAAATCAAAATCATGTGGAATTATTTACTCTTAGTGTGTATATTCTTCAGAGATGCATGAGAGCTTAGATAAACCTAAAGGTTTTTGGCAATGTTGCAGTAGCTGATGGAGGAAAAACCCAAACAGTGATGAGACAAGCAGTCACTGGAGAGCAGGATATGGGTAGCTGATTGGCTGATGTACGTACTTGTCTCTGCTGCTGCAAGTCTGTTTGGTCCTCTGTGCTCTCCGTACATCCAGAAAGCTCACGGAGGCGAGATGCTCTCATCTCACAGTCTCTCTCCTGGTAAGGGTTTGCAAAAAAGCAAACAAACAAAAATAGTTCAATTAACAATCTCATTAAGATATAGATAATGAGACTAATGGAAAAAGTCTATATAGCAAATGTTACTGTGAATGAAGGTTCTTATTATTGTAATAGCTACAAAATTCTAAATCTTTCACTATAATATCTTTGCGAGTCATATAGCCAAATTCTTGTCCCAACTAAGAGGAAGTACATGGACATGTACATATCTTAGATTTTCTAAAAGCTATCTCACACACTTCATTCTGTGGAGAACTTCTGCCATGTCGTGTGAATGTACTAACATGTACAAAATTGTTACTGCATAAAGACACACAGACACCTCTTCCTCTTCTTTGAGTCCCTCTTTACGAAGTGCTGTCCTCTCTAGAGGACGTAGTCTATTGCTGTCCCACACGATCCATTCGTCATATCGATGGCTCCATCGGTCAAAGTGGACAAGCATCTTCCCTTCATCGTAGTCAATCTTCTCAATCCGTGAAGGATACCTTGAGCATAAAAAAAACAGAAAAGCTCAATGTACCTCAAAGTTCCTCAATAGTAAGTAAATCACAAAGGTGTTTTAGTATCTGTACCATTTCTGTAAATAGTCTTGCGCTTCAACTCTTGCTCCAACCTCAAAAGTGATTCCTGGCCGATTAGGGAGTTTCTTACTCATCTTCAGTGGAATTTGTTCAGGTCTTTCTCAAGACACAAACACACTCTCCTCCTGTGGATGATCAATATTAATATAATATCATATTAATATTTAAGTAAAATGAAAACAATTGAAGCAAATAAGAAGCTCACAAAAGCAGCTTTGTTGGTTGTGTATATCCTGCACAGGGAAAATGAAGCACAGGGGAAATAAAGCTTTAGGGTTCTTGAGTTTGCATTTTAAATAAAATGAAGTATACAACGATAGCATACGAGCTCCAAAACGATTTCACCAGCTGGCAAAATCCATTCCTGACTTGTCGTCAGTTGTGTAAACAAATGTTTTACTATTGCAACAAGTTTCATCACTTGCATCGTAATCTCCACATCATCTCCAACAATAAATCAGTTACAAATGAAGCATACATAAGAACAGCAATGTTAACGAATGTCTGTTTTTAAGACTAGTAGAAGGAAAGTTATCTTTCCAAGCCAGCAAGCTAGATAGCCAGGGAGTTAGCTAGGCAGGACCAAAGATGGCTAGCCAACTAACGTTAGCACAGCCCACTACACTGTACGACCTAAACAGAGAGCCTAGCCAGGCCAGCTAGACTGCACTATTACCAACTGACAGCGAATTCTAGTCGACCTGCAAACATTTACCCTCTCTGCAACGGCGCCACTGTGGTTTTTGTCCGTTGTTCTTCGCATTTCCCGACGTGAATTAACGCGCTTGACCCAGTTTCGGGTCAGCCGAGGCTAACACGCTAACACAGCTAGCACGGCAAGCTAAGTTAACACGCTAGCTAAGCTAAACGGCGAGAAAGCGTCACGTCCACTGAACTTTCTAGCTTAGCATGCTACCTGGTAGCCAAACGTTAACCGCCGCGGCGCGCTCTCGTGCCCTTTACTTTCAAATCGCTATTTAGGGAGTATTTGTTATTTCCGGAGACTTGATTCTAGACAGCGACGTTATACACACACGACAAATAAAACCGTCGACGTTACGCCCGCGGCGTAGCGCGTCTCCTCAGGCCAGTGTGACCAGCGCTGGGCGCTGAGGGGATCCAAGTATGTGGAAAAATGACAGTTTTGTCCCCCTTAAAATGGTACCCATCAAATTATGACCATCAAATCTGCCGTGCGATATATTGTATATTGTTTAAACAGAATGCGTTGGGATTTACCTTTGTGAATTCATTGAGGGCTTAGCTATTAGTTTGTAACTGCTTTTTTTTTCATTCTTCAGCTGAGAGACATTTTGAAAGCTAGCTAGCTAGCCAGCTGTCCCAAACAGGGGGCGTGGCCACGCACGGGCCCTCTGGAGTTGCGTAATACGCAGGAGTCACGTGAGAACCAACACGCGTACGTACACAAACATTGCATGTATGTTTACAACTAAGAAAAAACAAACAGGTATTATTGTTGTTGTTTTGTTTATGTATGTTTATGTAATAATGTATTAGTGTTTGTAACTGACGAATTAAACTAATGTAAGAAACCGTTACAAATGGTTTATGTCTTGGAATGTTTCTGGATGTGTACAATCCTAGGCAGCAATAAATAACTAAAAACAGGTTTAATTTTCCATTTTTCGGTTAGTCTTCCATTCTGTGTCTTAACCAATCACACTCTAATATCAGAGGGCAAAGTTCAGTCACCCTATATGAGTACTCTAATGAGTTAGAATCTGTAAAGAGATGTGTTTCTGTTAAAAGCGACATGCTAACATGGTGATACCCTACCTAATAACAAAAATACACAGAGAGAATGAGAACAATACTGTGTGATGTGATGACAAGAAAACTGCACAACTGTAATAAACCCAAACCTCAGGCACACTAACATCAATGAAGAAGATGTACATTAGACTGAAGACATAAAGACAGATGGGATGTTGTGCACAGAAGGTCTGAGCAGAGAGACATATGTGAGGAAGGAGTATGGACACACGTGAGGAAGGAGTATGGACACGTGAGGAAGGAGTATGGACATATGTGAGGAAGGAGTATGGACATATGTGAGGAAGGAGTATGCACACACATGAGGAAGGAGTATGCACACATGTGAGGAAGGAGTATGGACACGTGAGGAAGGAGTATGGACATATGTGAGGAAGGAGTATGCACACACTTGAGGAAGGAGTATGCACACTTGAGGAAGGAGTATGGACACGTGATGAAGGAGTATGGACATATATGAGGAAGGAGTATGGACATGCGAGGAAGGAGCATGGACACACGTGAGAAAGGAGTATGGACACACGTGGAGGTCAACAGCTTCACAGCCCAGAGGTAGAAACTGATCCTCCGTATTGTAGAATGGTATATTTTGGGATCCCAGAGGCAAATAAGCAGGCCATTGCTCTGTAGACAGGTGATAAGGTCAATATCTACAGTGTCATTAGCAAACTTGAGGGTTTAGTTTGATCTGTGATGCACAGCAGTCTTGTGTGAATAGGGTGTGTAACTGAGGACACTCTGCCTGTGGGTTTCCAGTGTCTAGGCTGAGGCGTGGTAAGTATCATCTCCCAGCCTGACAGATTACACTTTGCCATTGATTAAGTCCAAGATTTATTTGCAAGTCATGGACTTCATGCCTTCTCCTGCACTGTGGTCACTGTACCAGCATGTTACATCAGTGTCCTTTCTAAAAAGCAGACTAGACGCCTAAATAGAACGATTTCCGTAGGCAAACCACTCCAAGTTCAGTGATTCAGATGTGCAGCTCTCGATGTTTGCCAAGCACCTCAAAACTCTACATAACAGAAGGGTGCCTACGGGCACTACTCATTCAGACATTTGATTCAGAATTATTTTGGCACAGAGATGACAAACATGGTCTTGAAGCCAGTGGGGACCATCACCCAGACCAGGGCTGTGCTGGAAACCAGGGCACCAGCCCACTGACGGGCACCTGCTCTGGGCACAGTGCCTAGGTGCGTCAGGTCCAGCAGCTAAACGAGCTCCCGCTCTCACCATGTGTGAGAGCCCCTGGTGGGCAGTGGGTGCTATTACACTTCTGTTTTGCTCTTAGTTGCCACTTCCACAGTGAGCATAGCATGTATCAGGCAGGGAGGCATCACATGGCTATACGGGTGAGTATACTCACGCCGCCAGTGGTCGGCACGGTTGCCTATCACATAAGCTGTGTAACTGTTGCTGCTGACATGCTTCTGTATCTGCGGTTCGTAGCTGTTTTGGGAGACAGATGCCAGGATTCAGGTTGCGGCTGGCTGTTCTAAGCACATCCCTGTGGCCAGACTTGACAACTGCTTTGAGGTTTTTCAGAAGTGAACAAAGATCACTATTCTTCCACTGTTTTTGATTTGTTTTTCTTTCTATTCATAACGTTCATGCGATTGTAACATCATTAAAACATTTTCAGTGTTGCTGGTTAGTAATAATGCATGTGATGAATATTCATCCACACTGCTCTTTTGAATATGTCCTAGGCATTCACAAGACTAATGTCTGCATTCTTTAGATGTGAGACTGTCACTGAACGTATAACATTCAACATATGCATTTTTATTTGATCCTTTATTTTATCAGTAGTGACATATTGAATTAATTAAAATATATATATACATTTGTAAGTGACTGAGTGAGTGAGTAATCAATGAAATAGAAGCCCCGAGGTGCCTAACCTAACAGGGCAGCTCAGGCTTAACATATGAAAAACCTTGAAAGACACATTGTTACAAAAACAAACATGCTGTGTTTATTCTGATTTGATTTGGCTTATTGATCGTGTCACAGAGAGTGATCACTGACCCAGTGATCAATGACCCAGTGCACATATGGCAGCAGAAGCACCG
The DNA here is from genome assembly GCA_020368025.1 of Brachyhypopomus occidentalis. Taxonomy (NCBI): domain Eukaryota; kingdom Metazoa; phylum Chordata; class Actinopteri; order Gymnotiformes; family Hypopomidae; genus Brachyhypopomus; species Brachyhypopomus occidentalis. The sequence goes on along the minus strand of JAGXOD010000082.1, from coordinate 1,188,586 downwards.
GGCTTTGCTTTGTCCTGGAGCGTAGCGACTGTGAACTGCTACTAACCACCACTAACCACTATAACCACTAACCAACATATTGTTTTGCAGACACCAAATGAAAATGTGTGAGTAATCTGGTCAGGGCCAAAGTTGAAAACACTGACTACATTAAGCATTTGTTGATGTGACACATTTCTAAGCCCTTATTGAATCTTCATGCTTCACTGAAACAGTGATTTGCAGAGAGCCTCAGTTGGATCACACATCTCTCTCACTCGCCCAGCATTCGGTGAACACACTTGGACGAATTGCTATGGCAACTGGTTGCTATGGGTGATGTGACACCACCACATACTCATCTGGTGGGGGAGAGGGAGTTGGACAACAAAAGCCAGCAATGCAAGCAAGGAAGACAGGCTGTTATTTTGATCTCTGAATTGTTCGAAGGATCGGGTTAAAAAGTTGACGAGACGTGTGGCTCCAGGTAGGCAGCCATAATGGAAGCTGTGCGTTTCTTCGCTTGTTTTCAGTGTCTGTCTGCCTACGAAGGGTCTTTTTTTAGCCGCCTCTCCACAACAGGTACGTGATTCTTCGAGTGAAAAAGAACATGGAGATCACGTCCAGCTAGTATCAGTGAAAATGTATATGATGAAATGCTTTGGTCTTAGGGCTAATCAATATGAAACAATTACAGAGGGGCAGATAGTGCACTAACTGGAGCGTATTGCACATATCTGTGTTAACACAGACAGGAAGACACATGCATGTCTGTTACGCTACATTTATTGCGATACGTGTAGTCACGCTTGTATGTGGATTTGCAGTGAGATTATTTTATTCTGCGAGTTAAAAGCAGGTAGTTTCAGTGCAACTGACATATGTGACTCATACACAAAATAATTCTACCTTCCGAACACACACACAACATCCCTGGGAGCGGCACATCGATTACTGAGCACTGACATCAAAGAACGGTCCTGTTGCAGGGTCACTGACCGTCAGCAGGCACGGGGATTTCAGCAAGATGGCACAGGAATAGCGTATTTGTCTTTGCCCTTCCCAGCCGGAGTTTGAGGCGTGCATTTGAGACGGGCTGAGAGCTTGTTGTAAAGGGCTTGTTGTAAAGGGCTTGTTGCAATGCTTAATACTTTATTCTACTCTTACAAAGAGAATTAACATAATAGGTTTTCATGTTGTATTCTGATCATCAGTAGGGTGAGAGGGTTCACACTACTGACCAGCCAAGTTCATGGCGACGCATGCTGAAATTAAATAACAACATATACGGACCACAAATATAAAGCTGTGTGTTCTCAGTCAAATCAGTCCGTCATTTTCTGTCCGTCTTCCTTTCAAATTTTCAACTTCTTCCCAAGATGATAAAAATAACTCTGTGTAGAATAAAGGGCTATTTCATTATATGAATCTAGATTTTGTTTTCTCTCTAGAATTTCCAGCCCGAAAAGTAAATCCGTCTCAGTTTAATATTGTATTCAATTTCATGCCCCCCCCCCTCTCCCTGCAAATGAGCTGAAGCTAACTGTGTCTAAAATGGTTGCGAACAGGGGACTTGTTGAGCCTGAGGTGCCCCATGATGGCCGTGTGCTGCTGAGTCCAGGGAGGCGCGGCAGGTTGGTGAGGATGGCGGAGCATCTGCACAGCAGCACGCTGTCTGCGTCCGGGGCCACGCAGCCAATCCCGTTCCTCACTCTCGAGCAGAAGGCAGCCTTCGTCTTTGTGCTGCTCCTCTTCATCTTCCTCGGCCTGCTGATTGTGCGCTGTTTCCGCATTCTGCTGGACCCCTACAGCAGCATGCCGTCCTCCACGTGGACAGACTATATGGAGAAAGACACGTTCGACTACCGCATCGCCTGAGAGGCCTGCCCAGGGCCCAGTGCCTAGCCAGGCACCACGCCACACGATGGCTACCTCAGCGTCCTCACCGCCGAGTCCTCACCACCGCGAGTCATCGCCACCGCTGAGTCCTCACCACCACCGAGTCATTGCCACCGCTGAGTCCTCACCACCACCGAGTCATCGCCACCGCTGAGTCCTCACCACCACCGAGTTATCGCCACCGCGAGTCCTCACCACCACTGAGTCCTCACCACCACCGAGTCCTCACCACCACGAGTCCTCACCACCACCAAGTCTTCACCTCCGCTGAGTCCTCACCACCACCAAGTCTTCACCACCACTGAGTCCTCACCACCACCGAGTCTTCACCACCGCTGAGTCCTCACCACCACCGAGTCATCGCCACCACCAAGTCTTCACCACCGCTGAGTCCTCACCACCACCGAGTCTTCACCACCACCGAGTCCTCACCACCACCGAGTCCTCACCACCGCGAGTCCTCACCACCGCGAGTCCTCACCACCACCGAGTCCTCACCACCACCGAGTCCTCATCACCGCGAGTCCTCACCACCACCGAGTCCTCACCACCGCTGAGTCCTCACCACCGCTGAGTCCTCACCACCACCGAGACCTCACCACCACCGAGTCCTCACCACCGCGAGTCCTCACCACCACCAAGTCTTCACCACCACCGAGTCTTCACCACCGCTGAGTCCTCACCACCACCAAGTCTTCACCACCACCGAGTTCTCACCACCACCGAGTCCTCACCACCACCGAGTCCTCACTACCACTGAGTCCTCAGCACCACAGAGTCCTCACCACCACCGAGTCCTCACCACCACCGAGTCCTCACTACCACAGAGTCCTCACTACCACAGAGTCCTCACCACCACAGAGTCCTCACCACCGAGTCCACCTTCCCCTCCTCAGTAGTGTGCTGCCATGCTGGTGGTGTGTCATGGTGTGTCATTTAAAAAAATATATCACATGTTCCGGTACAATCATTTCTTCCGTACGTTCTTATGAGATATTTTACTGCCAGCACAATACCTCACAAATATCACCACAGCTGATAAGTGATGTCATGTCCAGCTCCTCTGAGAAGTATTAGCGATGACACATCTACGACTAAACCTAGCCAATCACCTGTTACAGGTTGTTTGGTTGAGATATTTGGTGGACTTTTATCATGTCCTTACAGTGAAAATTATTAATTCTGAAAATGAGGCTAATCCTTTACTGAATTTATCATTCCACTACCTTTGAAGGATTTAAAGTGCTTTGGTTTACAGTTTTTTAAATCCTGTGAGCTCTTTGTCCTGAGCTGTCAGCCTTATGATTCAGTGTGTTTACAGAGCTGCCAGATAGACTGGCCTTGCTGTTATTAAGCTACATGTCAATCAGTGTACTGACCAGCCTGCCTCCATGGGCATCTGACTGAGCGCTTTCACAAGACCTGTCTCTCTCTCTCTCAAGGTGTCTGTCTCTCTCCAAATCTCTCTGCAGTGTGCTTCAGTAGGGTGTGTCTGATGTTGTGCATATTGTTCAGTATTTCCTGAGACTAAAAAACAAACTTCATTCCAATGATGTGAATTTTCTGTTGTGCACAAGCTATCAGTGTTTTGCAGGTTCTCTGGTGCAGAGCTGTGAATAGCTAAAGTAGGTGTTTTTAAAAAAATGTGAAGCTCAAAAAAAAATGTCTGTAATGGGCAGAAAAGTTAAATATTACCATGTTGGTGCCTGTTTCAATTTAATTTTACTACCAGCTGTTGCATTATGGTCTGTAAAGGTGACATTGCTTTACAGTCTGTAAAGGTGAGATCGCATTACAGTCTGTAAATGTAAGTTCGCTTTACGGTCTGTAAAGGTGAGATTGCTTTACAGTCTGTAAAGGTGAGATCACTTTATGGTTTATAAAGGTGAGATTGTATTACGGTTTGTAAAGATGAGATTGCTTTACGGTCTGTAAAGGTCAGATTGCTCTGCTTTAATCTTGTCCTTATTGGGGACAATTATTGCCACAGCACCCTAAACTATAGCGTCTGGAATGACAGTAATCATCACAATGCACATTGTGTTTTAGCTGACCAGTGTGTGTGCGTGTGTGTGTGTGCGTGTGTGTGTAATATACTAGATACTTAAACTGACAGACTCTAGTTTTTATAGAAGACCATGTGCCATGTGGTTCACAAGTGGCTCTTGCATTTGTTGTGCTTTTTATATTTGTTTTCAAATAAAGATAAATGTATTTCTCTGATGTTACTGAATGACTTTAGGATTCTATCAAGTGAAGTGAATTATACCCCTCAAACTGCCAAGTGTTTATTTTGAAAAACAAAAACAGCATGCTTTGAGAATTCACATCCATCACAGCCTGTTAGTGAACCATCACGGCCCCTTAGTGAACCATCACGGCCCCTGTTAGTGAACCATCACGGCCCCTTAGTGAACCATCACGGCCCCTTAGTGAACCATCACGGCCCCTGTTAGTGAACCATCACGGCCCCTGTTAGTGAACCATCACGTCCTCTGTTAGTGAACCATCACCCCTTAGTGAACCATCCTGTTAGTGAACCATCACCCTGTTAGTGAACCATCCGGTTAGTGAACCATCACGGCCCCTGTTAGTGAACCATCACGGCCCCTGTTAGTGAACCATCACGTCCCTGTTAGTGAACCATCACGGCCCCTGTTAGTGAACCATCACGGCCCCTGTTAGTGAACCATCACGGCCCCTGTTAGTGAACCATCACGGCCCCTGTTAGTGAACCATCACGGCCCCTGTTAGTGAACCATCACGGCCCCTGTTAGTGAACCATCACGGCCCCTGTTAGTGAACCATCACGGCCCCTGTTAGTGAACCATCACGGCCCCTGTTAGTGAACCATCACGGCCCCTGTTAGTGAACCATCACGGCCCCTGTTAGTGAACCATCACGGCCCCTGTTAGTGAACCATCACGGCCCCTGTTAGTGAACCATCACGGCCCCTGTTAGTGAACCATCACGGCCCCTGTTAGTGAACCATCACGGCCCCTGTTAGTGAACCATCACGGCCCCTGTTAGTGAACCATCACGGCCCCTGTTAGTGAACCATCACGGCCCCTGTTAGTGAACCATCACGGCCCCTGTTAGTGAACCATCACGGCCCTGTTAGTGAACCATCACGGCCCCTGTTAGTGAACCATCACGGCCCCTGTTAGTGAACCATCACGGCCCCTGTTAGTGAACCATCACGTCCTCTGTTAGTGAACCATCACGGCCCCTGTTAGTGAACCATCACGGCCCCTGTTAGTGAACCATCACGGCCCCTGTTAGTGAACCATCACGGCCCCTGTTAGTGAACCATCACGGCCCCTGTTAGTGAACCATCACGTCCTCTGTTAGTGAACCCATCACGGCCCCTGTTAGTGAACCATCACGTCCCTGTTAGTGAACCATCACGGCCCCTGTTAGTGAACCATCACGGCCCCTGTTAGTGAACCATCACGGCCCCTGTTAGTGAACCATCACGTCCTCTGTTAGTGAACCATCACGGCCCCTGTTAGTGAACCATCACACGGCCCCTGTTAGTGAACCATCACGGCCCCTGTTAGTGAACCATCACGGCCCCTGTTAGTGAACCATCACGGCCCCTGTTAGTGAACCATCACGGCCCCTGTTAGTGAACCATCACGGCCCCTGTTAGTGAACCATCACGTCCTCTGTTAGTGAACCATCACGTCCTCTGTTAGTGAACCATCTTGGGGAAAATCATCCACATACTTCACTCCTTCAGGAAAGGCAAAGCCGCGCACCAACATTTACAGCTGTGTCTTCTCTCACATTTAGGACAGAAACATTTCCAGTGTGAGAGCCAGAGCCCGTGTGACATTTAGCACTCGTGTCAGCTCTGCAGAGCCAGTCGATAAAGCGCCATCACCACAGAGTGGGTAATGACTCATGAAATGAGGTGACGGGTGCTGTATTTGATTCAATTATGCATTGTTTGTTATTTAAGGACTGGATACGCTGTGTAGATATGATGCTTAATGACAGTGTGCTAGATGTTAGGATGCTATTTGGAATGGAAATAGTATTTTGATGTTTCTCATAAGTGGACCTGAAAGGCACTATTCATTTTACTGTAATACATGACAAGTTTAACATTCACAATTAGAACAATAAATTAATTATTTTTTCAATAATGTATAATAGTATCACAGTTCAAATAACCAAATGTTTATATTATAGCTAACATTTCAGGAAACAGCATAATAATAATAATAATAATAATAATAATAATAATATAGTATATTGTGCAATATTCATGCCATTACATTTCCTTCATTAATGTGGGCATTCTCTCCAGACAGAGCTGACAGGTGAGACGGTACTACCCTTCAACGGCTGCAGTGAAGCCATGTTTGTCTGCTTCTGTCATTAAATTATTTGTGTGCTGTTTGTCAGTGAAACTGACTGCGTATTTATATGCACTGGTAAATGCATTTGCACTGATAAACGTATTTGCTATTATTGGCCCACAGTTTCCCATCAGATTTGTTGCATTCAGTGGTAAACAGTCAGGGAAAATTCTGCCCTTACATTAAATCAGCAATATACAACAGAACTGAACCTCAAGTAAATTAGTCAATTTCACAAGGGAATTAATGATAAGAGAATTTTCTGGCAAACAACCAGGACACGATTTGAGATGCCTAATTTGACAATTTTGATCTTAATTAAGAACCTATGGATTCTGTAGGTACAATACATCATTATCTGATACCTCTGAAGACCTAAAGGTGCTGTTAAATTGAATTAAGTGTAAGTTTAAATCCACTTGGTTCAGGAAATGCTTATAGATAGCCTATTTAAGAACTCATTAAATATACATTGCATCCATCCCCTTTACAAAAGATCTGGGCCCTGTTTCAGAAAGCAGATTTAACTCCAATTATCCCTTAGCTAACATGTAATGTTGATGCCACAGGAGTGTATATGTGTGTGTGTGTGTGTGTGTGTGTGTGTGTGTGTGTGTGTGTGTGTGTGTGTGTGTGTGTGTGTGTGTGTGTGTGTGTGTGTGTTGGCAGCAACTGAAGATGAAATATGAGAACACAGTTCAAACAGGTGCGATATAATTTCATTACAAGCAGTTGTTATGCTGTTTAGCCTCCGCTGCATAACTAGACATCAGGTCTGCTGCATGCACCATGGGGGGGAATTTAGGTGACTATATCAAATCTGCCAGTATGCAATAATGCCTATTTTAACACCTAAATACATTTATACATATAAGTATCCATATTTGTGCTTATAGGATATATTCAAATTTGCCCCATATTATAGCGAATAGAAAAAAGGTTGAGGTTCAAAGAACGCGTGGTGGTTCCTCCCCCATTACAGAAGCTGAAGAGATGAAGCAGGAGGCTCTATTGCTGAAGGCATCTCTGGAGGAAGCTCATCTAACCCTCAGGACACGAAGTCCTACATAAGAGGTTAGCTTTCAAATTAATTATATATAGATACATTCATCCTAGTAATAGCTCACTGACGCCAAACCATCAATCTTAGACACACCTCATTTTCTTGCAGCAGTACAATGTTCTCAGATCCTCTGTGGTCCTTTAGGCGTTATAGTCACTGTAAGGTGAATCAGAGTTAGATATCTGGAAAAATTGTGATGTGGCTTTGAAAAAATATTTCCAAGTAGATGGACACTTTCTGCCTTTTTTCCCTAGTGTTAACTGTCTCTGCCTCTTTATCTTAAATGACTGATGGTGGGATCTGTCTGTTGGAGCCTTCTGCCAAAGGATCTCTATGCAGTTGAAAGTATTCTGAATACTCCACAGATTTTAAATAACAGATTACAGTAGAACTCCAAAATTGCTCATTTTCATTGCATGATGATGAAAATGACCATCAGCTTCTAGAGAGAGGGAAGATACAGCGAGTGTCTAGAGAGAGGGAAGATACAGAGAGTGTCTAGAGAGAGGGAGGATACAGAGAGTGTCTAGAGAGAGGGAGGATACAGAGAGGCCTATTGAGGTTTACACCTTAAAATAATATTGAACAGTTGATGAATGTTGTACAAAAATAAAACGTTCTGGAGAATTCAGTGAAGAGGAGGATGTGTCCACCTCCACAGCACAGCTGACCTCAGTATGATGTCCAACCTCAGCCCATAGTGCAAATAAGCAGACCTGGCACTGAAATTCTATGTAAAATTTTGCATTTCTATAGTTCCTTGCAAAACAGTTGGACAATGTATACTTGGAGAAACACTGACAAATCACATTTAGAAATGGTTCACATAAGGCTTCACATACAAAAAACCAAAATAGAAACACAATTGCTGGAACTCTGGTTAAAAGTGGTTGAGGTTTCCACAGGCGCATGACTATACTTGCCTGAACAATATAAGAAATAGTAATTAGCTGTGGTAGCTGCCTTCTTGAGTATGTTTATTGGGAAGCTAGATGCTATTATTTCCCTGCACATTAATGATATGAAAAGACTTACAATTCACATGATGTTTATCAGTCTGGCCAATCACGCCTGGAAACCCTGAAATATATCCAAAGAACTGATTAGTGCTTTAGGTCTCAATGGTTCATATTAATATATTAGTTATTGCTTCGATTGGTAAGTGGGTCTGTGACTTGGGAACGCCACAAAACGGCACAATTAACGTTTCAGTACAAGAGTAATATTTCTGACAGCCCGTCAAACGGTTGGTTGTATACTGTTCAGATAAACAATCAAATATACAGAACAAATCGGTAACTGGGGTGGGAGTAATAACACTGCCAACAACCAGGTTACCTGTATGTTTACATAGTGTAGTATGCTGTTTTGTGAAAACAACAACGAGTTTCCCTATAGCCGCTTTCGTAAGCGGGACTCCGGAAGGCGTCCGCAGGAACGGGAGGCGCGAGAGGCGCGAGAGGCGCCTCCCCTTTAACACTGCGCCTTTAACTCTGCACCTGGACACACCTGAACGGCGGCCTGAAACACTACGTGGACGTTTCTTTGGAAAACTAACCAAAGCTGAAGAAAGCTTTTTGCGAGGTACTGATTTTCGGTGCGCGTTTTGGAAACGTATCGTTATTCGCATGTTGCCTAGAGGTATAAATCGATAGTAGATCCTATCGGGTTACTTCCGTGTGTTTTCCTGTGTTTATTTACGACTGAGGTCTAGGTAGGGCCTGCGGCCATTTGACAGTGGATATGTAGGTTACTCATAAAAAGTGATAAATCTATCTGGCTTTTAATTGGTGTGCAAAAAAGAAAGGCGTTTTAATTCCACTACACTATTTTATAATCAGAATAAAATGTCGAATAATTCCTGTCTCTACAAACGCGACAATTTACACGAGTCGAGCCATAAACTACTGATTTCCTTATGTTTTTAAAGGGATACGCAGAAAGAGCGAACAAGTATGACCCCGTGGACGCTGTTCTGAGTGATGGCCTTTGATGAATGCCTCAATTAACTTACTGAATCACAACAGACAAGCAGCTACATAATTCATGAAAATGTCTAAGGCCGTTTCCCTAGACTCGCTGCCAATGGTGAAGACCCCGCAGGAGCTGACGGAGGGAAACCACCACACACCTGGTCAGGTAACGGAAGAGAAGAAGATAAACACACACGCGGACCCAGTGCTCGGAAATACGGAGTCGAGTACTCTGCCATGGCCGGAAGAGAAGTCTGATCATCCTGGTGGGACGGATGCACTGCAGCAGGGGGACACGCATGTGGCTGAGGAGACGGTGAGCATGAGGTCCGATTCCCCGTCGCTCCACGGAGGGTTCAGCAGGACGGAAAGTGCAAAAGAGCTGGGGACATGGGAGAAGCAGGAGACCAAGCAGTGCCGGGTGGAGAAGGAGCATTTGCTGCAAGGGGACCAGGTGGAGCACTTGGAGATTGAGGTGGAGCTGAACTCCATGCCTCACAAGGCAGCAGGGGTGTTCAGCTCCACCAGCATACCTGAGCCCCTGAGGCAGAGTATGACCTGCTGGGGGGAGGAGACGGAGGAGAGCCCCTTCATCAGGCATTCTAATACCCTGCCAAAGGGCTATTCTTCCAGCACCAGCAATGTGCCAAGCTGTAAGTGGAAATAAAATATTGTGCTGAAATTTGGTTTTGTATCTAGTGCTACTGTAAATATTTACTACTAGTAAATATCACCATATTAATCAGCGGCACATATGAAGCTTTGCACTGAAGCGAATAACATTTTTCTTTTTGAAGCTCTAGTCTTTTAACTAGGATTATTCTGTATCTATAAAATACCTCAAAGCCAAAAGCAACATTAAGATGAATTAAAAGCGATACAAACTCATGTCTGGCCTTGTATGTGGGGTGCAACGGCATTTTTGTTGTACCTGGCATTTTGCAGATTGTAGTCCCTCTTGCACAAAACCTTTTCATTGGTTCTTCTTCTCCAGGTGGGTGTACTGGGACCAAACGTGACATGGTCAAAGTAGCTGTGGCTGTACTTATGGCAGCCATGATCTTCCCTGTGCTGGTGTGGGGGGGCTACACTTTCCTGCCCTTCGACGCTCCTCTGCTGGACAGCGCCCCCCTAAGGCTCGTCTATACACTGCGCTGCTCAGTCTTCGCAGTCATCCCAATCGTCTTGGGTAAGGACCACTGCCTCGTGCTGACTTTCAGATAGAACCAGGAAGTGTTGTCCTTGATTTCTCCTGATAGAAAAGCCTTTTACCCATAAATGAAACATGGCCTAAATGTAAGTGCACTCAACGGTTGTTTGCCCCAATCTGCCACAGGTGTGTTGGTGCTGGGTGTCTCCCGTCTGCGTTACTTGTCTGTGAAGCCCCAGTGTGACGGAGAGCCGGAGATGGCAGCCGTGATCGTCCATCGCTACTTTGTTGAAGACTCCATCTCCCTCTTTCTCATGTACTTCCTACAGCTGGGTGTCATGGCTGCCTATCTCAGCCAGGAACTGCTCAAACTGGTGCCTCTCCTCACCATCATCTTCGCCTTTGGCAGGTATCATGTGCCCTTCACACTGTTAAACAAAACACTAGGTGACCTGCTTCCTCTTACGCCTTCTGCATCTGCTACTAGTCTGCACAGAGGACTAGAACCGTTTGCAGTGTAATCTTGCCTGTACGATGTGGCTTCGGTCTGTGTGTGAATGCGTGTGCACCCACTGTGCTCAACCCCAGGCTGGTGTACTGGATCGCGGCTGCGTGGGGCAGCAGTGTAAGGGGCTTCGGCTTTGGCTTCTCCTTCGTGCCTACGTTGGTGATGATGGTCGCCAACCTGTACTTCATCTTCATGGCCGACTCCGCTGGCTCGGTCTTCGCACAAGACGACCTGGGCCCCATCTACCTGCTGCAGGAGAAGAGGCAGCGATTCTGGGGCTAGAGGGGCCCCAGCTCCAGCCAGGCGCGGACAGGAGTCCATCCACCTGTGGCCCTGGTTCTGATCTCTTTCGGCTACAACTTCACAGGACCCAGATCAAAGGCAAAACTTGCTTATGACCATCAGTACGCCACTGCATTAGGCAGGGGTTTAGCGAGCACTAGAACACTCTCTGCCTGTCAGAAAGGATAGACATGTCAGCTGTGTGCATTTGATGAGCTCCGAGTTGTGGGTTTATAGTTCAGTTCCTAATGATGCAAACTCCTATTAAAATAATGCTTAAATCTAATTGGCTGGAAACCACTGCTCACAAAGGGCTGACATTTGACCTTATGACTGTTATTCAAGACAAAACACTGCTGCAAAGTAAGCGTTCCTGCAAAAACAAGGCACTGGCTAGAGATCACGAAACCTCCCCTCCAGTTTGCGTTTCCTGCCGAATGGTATCGTGAATGTGACGAAATGGAGTGCATGCTAGAATAGTTCATATAGATGTGTGTAAATTAGAGAAGGCAGAACTTTAATCTGCTCACTGGGTAGGGGACTGAGAAGCTGCCTATGTGCTCACAATGTCTCAACCTTCTGGCAGTAATTCTGCTATTCTTGAATGTCAAAAGAACACCAATACTTATTTTTCTGCATGTACTGTAATTGCAAATTAGTATGTTTAAATATATTATTCTATTGTATTGCCCAGCGACCTATGCTTCCACTCTCTGATCTGTTATGAAACAGTGGGCAAAACACGTTTCCTACTTGGAGGACACTAGCTAGCCAACTGAAAGAGGTTAGTGTGTGTAACATGGCTGTGTGTTTTTCTTTACTATGAGATATGTATCTAGTTTAAGTTCTAGGTAACGTTGCCATGTAAAATTTTGAAATCAAAAATTACACTGCCAACAATAATTTGCCAGCAGTCTTTGACTCTGCCCATGGCGAGAGGGATGAACACAGGACATTATTAAAAATTAATTTTTCACCAAAGATTTTCTGTTTAAGGAGAGAAACGGTGGGTTAGGAGAGTGAACAGTGTTGCGTTGATCAGGCACAGTGGGTAGACGGAAACGTTTAATTGCCAAAAAGCCCCAAATAAAACAAGGTGCTGTAAGATCTTGAAAAGGGAGATTTTATTAACGGTTTTGTGCTGTGTTGATGACGCGCGTGTATTCACTCTAGAAAATAGCTGTGGTCTATACAGAGAGTTTAGATATTTAGGACCTTTTTTTTTTTTACCTTGACATGAAAGTGCTTTATACTCTTACACTGATAAGTCACTATGCGTTAAGTATCCTACCTAGTACATCTACCACTGCCAATCTGAAAACACACGTCCTGTTTTTGCGATACGTTGTCGTTTGTAATCCTAGCTTGCATCACGTCTTGGAGAGTCACTACAATTATATTAGCACTTTAATGTAAAGGTCAAACTAAATAGGTTTGATATAGCTGTAGCAATTACTTGAGATGTTTTTACAGATTGCCCATTATAACTGCGGATCTATGCAGCTGGTTTGTAGAAACCAAACAACTATATAAATGCTTCTTTTACTCTGCTTAAAATTCTCAAATAAATATTTTAACTATAACGTATCACTTTGATTTTTTTAATCTCGCACACACGGTGAAACCCAAAAAGCAGACGGTGTGAGAACTCGGCCCAGTTAGATCATATAAATGCTGTGGACCGACCAGTAGAACAGGTTCCGATATGTCGGAGGGTAAAAAATAGCTGCGTGACAGCAAAACACGCAGACGCCGAAGACAAACCCCGAGAAGGATCCACGCCAAACATATACATAATATATACGTAGAATCGCCGTAGCAAGTTACAAGTTTGACACCCAACTATGACGAGCACGAAAGTGCGGAGGACGCACACGGCGTGTCTGCTGCGCATGAGAGAGAGCGGTGCCTTCCGCAAGCTGAGGAGAAGCGAGCACAGCGGTAAGGGCCGCTCACCATCCTCACATGCACAGGTCATCAATCCTCATACAGTGAACAGAACGCACGAAGGTTTCTCTAACTTAATGCAGGTTCCCTGTTTTGGCCCACTAGTGGATCTAATGCGTGTCAAAGTAAAGAGGAAACAATATTTTTCTTTTACATGGCATTTTAAAATGAGAATCTCTGGCGTATTCTCTATATTATCCCAAATGTTGTCCATTGGAGATTTGGACTTTGTGGTCTTTTTGAAATTCTAGCTACTCTACACGCGCGTTCGTCAGATTGACGGAATTGTATTCTTAACGTTTGTTCTTCCCCCGCAGTTTAATTATTTTCTTGTAAAAAAGATCCAAATTCACTCTTAATGCATGTGCGTTTCTTTCAGACGTACTTTACGTTTCCTCAGCGAGTGTCGTCCTCGTCGTCAGTCGGTATGTAATGCGGGTAAACGCTCTCTAACGCTGCCGTCTCCCCAGAGCCACCCGGAAGGCGATGGAGAAGCTCGTGTGACCAGCCTACAGTTCCTTCATCCACCTGCGGAGGCGCAATTAAGGCCATGTACGTCGAGTCGGGCCCCCCGTCCCCTGCTACACTGCAGCGCTATCACTCCCAGCCACAAGGTGAAATTCCAGGCAAACTTGTGCGAAGTTAATTAAATGAACATTTATCATCTATAATTTAAACAAATCAGCAACTATAAAAGGAAATTTGGCTTAATCTTACATTTTAACACCTTTTTTAAAACATCTACACAGCTCCAGTAGCCGTGGATTCAGACATTGTTCCCTTGATTTCTGGACCCATGTTTTCGAGTTTTTCATCAAGCTTGTACTCGGGGTCAGTGTCTTCTGCCTCAACCCCCTTGAACTTCCCCCAAAGTGGCCTGTCATCCAGCGATGCAAACATGGGTAGGTACGAACAAGAAGCTCTTTCACAGAGTCATTGCTGAGGTGGTAGTGGTCCGCCACACAAAACCACCCAGTATACATCAGGCCTGTGGTCCTCCACTGCCCCCTGCTCAACCACCGGGCAGCAGTGGAGGACCTGACCGTGCACCTCCTGGGTGTTCCTCACAAGATGGCCGTGAGTCTCATGTTCTGTGTCCTTTGCAGATCTGGACAGTGCAGTGGACCCTGAGACTGGGGAGAGAGCAGGATGACTCCATGAAGCCTCAGGGTGTCGGGGGGGGGGGGGGGGGGGCATGGTTTAGCAGTGCTTGTTGCTGCAGGTTTATGGTCGATTCCACAAACGTTACGGCAAGCCAAGCATGTGTGTCCAACGCGGATATTCCTACAGGGGAGCCTGGCGGTGCCTCTGTGCCCTGAACCCTGCAGCTGGGGCTGGAGGAACATCTGAACTACCTCTACTACAGGACCACTCTGCAGCGCAGCTCTATGGACACCAAGACACATTAGAGGAACTGCTTAAAGACATTTTACATCATTACTGTGTTATATGCATTGTTATGCATAGCAACAAGGATTTGTAAATAATAATTAGTATTTAGGCTAATGACTTTTCAGAACATGTACACCGCTATGGATGCTGGGTCCTCACTGTCCACCAGAAACTCTTGGGCTTTTAATTAAAAACATCTATTAAAATTTGAGTTTTGGGGTTTGAGTTTTTCTGACACTTGAAACATTTGCAGTGCTTTGCTCGAGATGTAAAGTATGAATCAGCAGGATGGCAGGAACATTCCACATCAAAACCCAAACGTTGTGTGTGATTCCTTGTTCTGAAGCCAGTACAGGGGAATTAGGTAATACTCCTCAGTGTTTGCGTTTCTGAACGAGTCGCTGCAGACGGTTTGGGCCGAGAGCGCCAACCTCTGCCAACTCCCCATCCTTACAAACAGAATTCTGCTTAAATACGAGCCCGACACAGAATGCTTATATAGTGACATTTATCACAGTAGCAAATAAAAGGCAAAGACCCCAGCCTGCAGTTATGGAGTAAAGCATCAGGGCAGTCGCACACACACGGATGGTAAAGCAAACCTAAACGTCCAGCTTGAGTTTTCCTTGCAAAGGCACAGAAAACAATACGAGCCAATTGGAGCTTCACATGTGCAAAGCTGACAGAACAAGTCTGAGACTGTGGAGTTTACAGAGTGCAGCCCATCACACACCGGTGCCCACCAGCCCACACGGTGCCTCTCCACTGGTGCTTCTACACCCTCACTCCACCTTTTTACTCAGCCCCCTGGCCTCCACCCGACTGGTCTTCACCCTTCTTCTTATGCCCAGAAACGATGTCATCAATGCGCAGGAGCAGAATAGCCGTCTGTAGAGAGAGAGAGAGAGAGAGAGAGAGAGAGAAACCCCCCCTCAGTATACTGCTTGGCTCACTCATGGTGACGTAGATGGTGAAGCACCGGGGTGGGTGTAACGTTCACAAGGGACATGGGGCTTTGGAAGTATGAAGCTGGGCTTTCAGACAGGCAGAGAGACTGAGCTGTTGAAACGCCACGGTTAGACATTTAGCGCAAGGAAGTGTAAACAGTGGAATAAGAGAAAAATAGGCCAGTAATAAAGACTATGATCAAAGCACTTATCAGTGCGCAGACTAGGAGGGGCGGGGCGTGTGCTGGGAGTCTATACCTCCACTGCAGGGAGGGGTGTGTGCTTGGAGGGGCGTGTGCTGTGTGTGCTCGGAGGCCGTACCTCCACTGCAGTCTTGTACGTCTGGGCCTTGACGGCCAGCGGCTCCCAGATGCCCAACTCGGTCATGTCTGCCAGAGCGCCGGTCTCCCCGTCCACGCCCCACGAGGCGCTGCCTTCCTGCGTGTGCTTCGCCTGCAGCAAGACAGCCGTGATTAATACAACGGGTGATCACACATGTGGAACAGGCAGCAGGGCAGAGTGAAGGAGGGAACAACGGTTAGGCTGCAGCACGATCTACACTCAAGATGCAAGTTGTGCTTTGTGTCTGAGCTCATCAACTACCTGGCTTTGAGCTAAGGGGGGGTAAAAATTGAATATATATTTACAGTAAATGCACTTCTAATTATGATGTATCTGGATCTAATTATGGCTCTGGACCCGTGCACTTGTAAAGCTGCTTTGTGACATGTTGTAAAAAGCACTATATAAATAAATTTGACTTGACTTATCGCGCACACACACACAAAAGTGTCCAGACAAAGTCACAGCAGTGTGTGCGCTCACCCTGAGGGAGGTGAGCACACGGATGGTGGAGGCTCCACAGTTCTGCACGAGGGTGCGGGGCACGACCTCCAAGGCCTGGGCCACAGCGCGGTACGGCCACTGCTCCACGCCCGTCAGGCCGCGCGACCGCTCCGTCAGCCGGTGTGACACTGCCATCTCCACGGCGCCACCGCCCGGCAACAGGCACGGCTCCAACAGGACGTTGCGGCACACCTGCATGGCGTCCTGCAGGTTCCGCTCCACCTCCTGAGAACAGAGGGGGTGGGGTCTTGTTAACGCTGCGGCTCACAGCAGGGAGAGGTGGAGCAGGGGTGGAGGAGGGCTGGAGAGGTGGAGGAGGGTCCTGACTCTTACCGCCAGGATCTCCTTGCTGGCTCCTCTCAGCAGGATGGTGCAGGCTTTAGGGTCTTTGCACTCGGTGACGAAGGTGAAATACTCATCACCGATCTTCTTCACCTCAAACAGACCCGCTCCTGTTCCCACGTCCTCCTCACGCAGCTCGTCCGTCCTGCTGGCGATGCGTGCGCCACACGCCCTGAGAGAAGAAGGAAGCGTGAGGAGGGGAATTCCTGATAAATAATATTGGCCATTTTATTTAGAATGCACCACAGTGATATGTACAAGTTAACAGGCGAATGCTTTACTACACTGTGCATACCTAAAGCATCAAACGCTAATGTTTTAAGAATCAGCAGTAACTAACAAGCCTCTGTAGAAACACACCAAGTGTTCAGTGTTAAGCTGTTTGACATCTGCACAGCCAGCAACCACCTTGGCGCTTCAGCTAAGACTAGAGCAGGAACTGGTGTGCAGGCCTCTGGGCGCTGGGACCGAGTCAGGATGAAGCCCTTCAGCGTGAAGGACAGTGGAAAGTCTGTTGCATAACGTGGAAAACCCTCGACAACACGACGAGAAACGCGCTTCTCCGCGTCTCCGGTTTACCTGGCAATGCGATTGTTGTCCGTCTTTCTGACGCGACGGATGGCAGTGATGTTGGCCTTCATCAGATAGTGCTGAGCCAGATCTGTGTGGGATGGAGAAGATATTCAGAGGTGGACTTGGTGTGGTCCACCACGTAACAGTGCTGCCGTGGTGATACAGGGATCATCCGTTTCAGCGCGTGCGTCTCAGGAACTGGCGTACCTGAGATTCCCTTCTCTGTGAAGATCAGGTCGGGCTTGAGGCGGATGATGTCCTCGCAGATCTGCTGGATGTACTCTTCCTCCATCTGCAAGATCCTTGCGAAGTCTTCCTCACGAGTTATCTCAATATCCGTCTGAGGAGAGTGAAAATGTGAAATATTAAGAAACTCCGAGCTCAGATCAGAAGTTCTGCTGTAACTGGACACTCAGTTTTAGAAGGTACACTTAAATTAGAAACCCTAGCTGACGATCAGTTTAACGCTCACGGGTTCATATCTGTACGTGCGTGTTGACTGGCTGTGTGTGTCACACACGTGTGTCTGCTCATCCGTCTGGCTCACCTGGCTCTCGCCTTTCTTGTACTCAAGGGAGCAGTCGAGCAGAAGGATACGAGGGTTTTTGATGAGACGACGCATTCGAGGGTGCGTTACATCCTTATTTACCATCACCCCCTTCAGCACACAGGAGTCTTCGATGAATCCACCAGGAACCTGCACACACAAGCAGCAATACTGTGATTAAAGCACAGTGAACCAAATATACTGATGGTTTAGTGCCTTTAATTTGCAGCGTCATTGGTTGTGTTTACACAAAATATGTTTAACTGCCACTTCAAAGTACATCAGAAGCAAATGAACATCTTTACCATTCACATTTTCAGCATGTTGAGAAGTTTGTCTCATTCAAAATGTTTTGACATCAGGAAAATGGTGATCACTGTGATTTTTTTTTCACTTCAATCACCAGTCAGACATTCAGACACAACCACAGTGCTCAGACAGGGTCCTGAGCAGACGCCACTCAATTCCACACAGAAACTGAGCTGGATTCAAATGTCTTTATGGGACTTCAGACAGCTGGGATACAGACCAATTCTGAACTTACATTAGGGATGATAACTCAGGAGAGGACCTTATTAGAGACAGGTCTATAGTTTGCTAAAACGATAACAAGAACTGCATGAACCCATATTAAATTTGTTCAAAAGACACAACAGAAATCTAATAAACTTATAACCAGAGCACCATTTAGGGGAATAGAGTCCTGCTATAGGCCAATATTCCTCATGCCTGTTGTGCTCAGTTAGGCTACACATGCAGCCAAAGCCCTCCAGTGTGCCCCACCATCTCCACCATGGCACACTTCCTTTAACATCTACTTCCTCCAGTGTGACCAACCTTCTCCACCTTGGCACACTTCCTCTAACATCTAATTCCTCCAGTGTGCCCCACCTTCTCCACCTTGGCATACTTCCTCCAACATCTACTTCCTCCAGTGTGACCCACCTTCTCCACCTTGGCACACTTCCTTTAACATCTAATTCCTCCATTATGACCCACCATCTTCACCATGGCATACTTCCTTCAACATCGAATTCCTCCATTATGACCCACCTTCTCCACCTTGGCATACTTCTTAATGTCAATCTCCTTGCGGCCGTTCTCCTCTAGCTCCACGGTGCGCACCGCGTCCAGAGCGATGTTGCACGCCAGGCTGGACCAGCGGCTCAGGGCCTTGGTGTTGATGGCCGAGTTAATGATCTTCAGCATCATGTCTCGATCGTTCGGGTCCACTGGAGTGCTGTGGGGCAAAGTGACTTGGCGCTTTACTGACTGGACCATCTGTAGTCAGTGCTACAGTGCACATGCTAATCACACAGCCCAACACGAGGCTCTCAGCCCAGTGGAAATGCACCGACCTCGGTCCAGTTAAAACAGATAACCACAGCCGCTCGTGTCAGCGTCTGCCTGCTTTGCGTGCACAGATGGTGACCATACCTGATCTCTTTGAGCATGGTGAGCATGTCGTCCAGAGCCTGCCTGTAAGCGCTGATCACCACTGTAGGATGCATCTGCTGTTCCAGGAACTGCTCAGCCACCGACAGCATCTCTCCAGCTACACACAATCACTCATTACACAGTGATAACTGTACTTAATCGCTTACATTCGAAAAACTAAAGTTCCTCCCCTTCATCTGTTCGTACGTTCAGGTGGACACTCACCCAGGATGATGACGGAGGTGGTACCGTCTCCCACTTCCTCGTCCTGGGTGCGGCTGATCTCAATCATGGACTTGGCAGCTGGATGTTGCACTTGGATCTGCGGGTGATGGAGCAACGAGAAATGAAGCAGTCAGAAATGCAGAACATCAAACCCCAACGATCCCTCAGAGACCCAGAATACCTCTCTCAGAATGGCGTTGCCATCATTGGTCATGACGATCCCTCCCATAGGATCCAGCAGCATCTGCACAAAGAACGGTTTAGTGTTGCGTAATGAGGAAAGTCCAGAAATCCTGTACAAAGCCTGACATAATGAACTGAAAAAATAGCTTAATGGGTGATGCAATTGATGAATAGGAAAACAACATAACCGACAATACAGTCTAGTAGTAGACAGAAAATACATGACACCAAGTGATGGGGGATGATGCCCAAGTGCTACACACCTTCATCATAGCTCTGGGTCCCAGACATGTCCTGATTACATCTGCTATGGTCTAAACGCCAAGAGCAAATAACAGGTTGTCAGATGTATTAACCAGTAGCCACAGATGTGTGAATCAAGTGTGTATGGGTCAGTTAGAAATGAATGATTTACCTTAGCAGCATTAATATTCCCTGTCTGGACCTTCCTTCCAGACTCTCTCTTCATATTCTGACCTAAAATACACAGGAAAAAGGTTTTAAATATAATACAGTAACAGTGAAGGAGATCTGGTCAGCAGTTACCTGGGTATAAAACCACTAAATGATGCCGTATGTACTTCCTTATGCAGAGTACCCGACCTGAACAATCATTTATTCATAGTCCGCTAGCTTCCTGGGGAACTACAAAAATAAACCGTCCTACCTAGCAGACGAATGGCAAATGAATAAAGACAGCTGCCATTTTAAAACAATACAGGATAATTAGCCATGGAGCTAACCGGTAGCGCGTCAGTTCTAGCCCAGCTCGCTAGCTCTCCATCTGCACACGATTAGCCAACCTGCTAGCCAACATTATTAATTCACATTTCACAAATTAATGAAAGCTAGTTAACACGACTTGGGCTACTGAATCTCCCGTTGCTCCGTTTGCCACTAGCCACACGCGCACGCGCGGCGCTAGCTTGCCGGTGCGCGAACAAGGCCATGCCCGTTAGCCCTTTAGCCGCGGCTTAGTAATCACGGCGGAACGGCTAACGGGAGTTGCAGCTCAGCTCGCGTATGATCCGTAAAACACAACTTCTAACATCCCACATATTTTTGGTACGTCAAAGAAAGACGCTCACTAAGCACGAGAACCGGTCGCCCCATCATGTTTGCAGCGTGGTGTCGGTAGCCGCCACCCAAATCCGCACGCAGGGTAGAGAAGAAAGGACGCAAGCCGTCACCGGACGTTCGCCAATCGTGTACGCCAATGAACAACGGGAGGTTTTTTTGATAGACACTTCTTTCCCACCAATCATTTTGGACAGCTTCCCTCGTAATGGGCGGGACAAAGTGAAGAAAGCGTGGTGACGCGTAGCTACGGGGGCGGGGCTAGCTGAAGAGTCCAGAAACTTCCCTCATTAGTACCTGATAGGACTGACGCGACGGGTCTGTGTCCCGATAAAAATCGATATAGACTGCTAAATAAGTCAATTTAATAAGTCCATTAATAAGTCCACTGATGAATGCTGTCCATTTAAAAGTTTATTCGCAGATACAAGCACGCTACCAAATACATTCAGACACAAATTAAGAGGTAGAAAGTCTCAAGGATTTGAGACTAATAATTCAGTCATTGCGCCTTCGAAAACCGTGGTTGACCAATGCGGATTTCTTGCAGATCTACAGAACATCTGATATTTCCAAAACACTCCGTGTAATATTAGGTTAAGTAGATCACATAACTGTACGTCAGATTCTGGGTGATTCTTAAAACAATCTGCGATCACATTTACATGATCACAGCTGCAGAAAGAAACACTTAAAACGTTCTGTGTTCGAGACTGATAATCATGTAAAAAATGTCTAAGTATATTTTTTTATTTAGGAAAATGTCTCCATGGTCTGTGAAAATGTAGATGATCTGAAATTATACTTGTAATTCTTAGTATTGAAACAATACGAAATCAGGTCAACTTTAGCCGTTGGTAACTACATAGCATGAATAAATAATAATAATAATACTCAGTAGTATTTAAAAAAAAAAAAAAAAAACAATATCATTAGATACTCCAACCATGTAAGAGGAATTCATACCTCATTGCACACCATGCAATACACTGGCATCACCTTACACTATATAAAATAGGACCAATGTTTTCTCTCTCTCTCTCTCCATCAAGTAGGCATAGTTACAGTATCTAAAAGTACACTGATATTTCTTTCATGCACTCACACACGACATGAATGCACAACAGGAGATGATTCTCTGCTTGGTGATCCTGCTTCATCTAATTTAGATCCACCCCATCTAGTCTGTTCAGTGTATCTGGTCTCTCTGTCCTCAAAGATCCATATATGGTGAATATCAGTTCATGTGTCTGTGGCACGTGTGTCATCTTCATCTTCATGGCCTTTGTTCACAGGTCCTCTCTGGAGGTGTGTAGGACCGGAGGATGTGTAGCTTCTTTCTTCAGGTACGCGATGAAGTCATTAACCTCACGTCCACCCTTAGGGAAAAGAAGAATTAATGAACAAGTGAATGAAGTACAACTCTGCTGTTCATAGATATGAGGGCTGATAGTTTGTTATGTATAGATGTAACTACACAGTTTGACCAACAACTGCTAAGCTGAAGAGTAGAAATGTTGCACACATGGGTCTGACAACACAAACCACTAGAGCACTACCTTCAATCTCACAAGATTACTAACACCTCCACATGACTGACGTAGAAAACAGCATATAATGATCTGTTTGGGTGATTATGCTGAGTGTCAATATTACTAATGAGGATGTACCTCATATCTGTTTGGGTGATTATGCTGAGTGTTAATATTACTAATGAGGATGTACCTCATATCTGTTTGGGTGATTATGCGGAGTGTTAATATTACTGATGAGGATGTACCTCATATCTGTTTGGGTGATTATGCTGAGTGTTAATATTACTGATGAGGATGTACCTCATATCTGTTTGTGTGATTATGCTGAGTGTTAATATTACTGATGAGGATGTACCTCATATCTGTTTGTGTGATTATGCTGAGTGTTAATATTACTAATGAGGATGTACCTCATATCTGTTTGGGTGATTATGCTGAGTGTTAATATTACTAATGAGGATGTACCTCATATCTGTTTGGGTGATTATGCTGAGTGTTAATATTACTGATGAGGATGTACCTCATATCTGTTTGTGTGATTATGCTGAGTGTTAATATTACTGATGAGGATGTACCTCATATCTGTTTGTGTGATTATGCGGAGTGTTAATATTACTAATGAGGATGTACCTCATATCTGTTTGGGTGATTATGCTGAGTGTTAATATTACTAATGAGGATGTACCTCATATCTGTTTGTGTGATTATGCTGAGTGTTAATATTACTGATGAGGATGTACCTCATATCTGTTTGTGTGATTATGCTGAGTGTTAATATTACTAATGAGGATGTACCTCATATCTGTTTGGGTGATTATGCTGAGTGTTAATATTACTAATGAGGATGTACCTCATATCGTCTTGGTTGGTCCTTTTGTCCAGCAGGTGCAAAGTAAATTGTTGGAAATCTGATGGACAAAAATGATATAGTATAAGCAGTAGTTGCTATGAGCATGAACAAACACAGTGAGTTCCAGGGATGAAGTGAAGTTGAAGTGTTTCATTACCCTTGTACATCATAATCTGGAGGAATGTCATTGGCAGTAGCATCCATCTTAGCAATGATTATGTTGGGATCACCAGACAGCTGAGATGAAGACCATATTACATGATGAATAATATTACACACGATCGCTAGGCAGGTAAAGCATGCTAATGGCTACACACAAACCCTCCCTCCCCCCATACCTTCTCTCCAAGCTCAGTATATTTGGGCTCCAGATTTTTACAGTGTCCGCACCATGGAGCATAAAACTCCACCAGCACATCTTTCTCCGGGTCGTTCACAATCTCCTTAAACGTGTCAGCGACAACGACCTGTGTAGTTCAGCAAAAACCAAGCGCTTCCTTTACTGGCCAATTAACAAATTCATAGCGACTGCATTTGGTGACCTTTGTGTGTGCAAACCTTGACAGGACCATCATTGGATTCTGGTGCAGCCTCAGATTTGATGTACGGCTTTAACCGACCAGCAAAATAATTCTGCAGGAATCTCTCCAGTGATGTACCATCACTCCTGGGGCAAAGAGGAAAACTAATGTTGTAGCACCTTTATTTATTGACAAACGAACTCTCAAAGCACTCCCTAATCTCACTAGTGCAGCAATTTCTCCTGACTGCTTGCAAGCAGAAAACCATATAGTACATTATAATTATACATTATAATTTACACCACCACGACTTCCTACAGATCTAATACAGATATTGTATAGTATATTCTACTTCCTGGGTCTCATTTAGACTGAAGGTCAGTCATTTGGTCACATTTGTCAAGGTCATAACCAAAGGTCATTGCAAGGTGATGTGAGGTTTGTTCAACATCTACTGCATGGAGCCAGTGGCATCTGTTTACTTACATAGATACTTTTTTTTTTAGAGAGGTGCTGTGCACCAATCTCGATGCGCATAATATCGCTACACATCGAATGCAAGCAAACGCGAACATTACTCACAACCAGGTTAATAGTTTAGTTTGGATTAATCTAGCTTGAAAGCTTGATGTAAAACAGGTGTTTTACTGGTACGCACATGATGCTACCCACGAGTCCCTGTTCTCTCGCCTGGGCGAGCTGAGAGGTGCTTTTAACGGGTCTTACGTAAACTCCTCCTGCATAATGTACTTGTGTCCTGCTGTGGTTCTGATGGTGATGATGGGAAGCTCTCCACCATCAGACAGCCCGAGCCCAAAGTCCTCCTCCAGCTCATCCTGGAACTCTTCCCGGTTGGCCACAGCGAAACTCAGTCCAGCAGACTGGAACAGAGTCGCCACCTTCATCACCCTGAGAGGAAGATCTGGGTTACAAATAGAAGGGTAGAGCAGGCGGAGTGGAGGGGGGGGACTTGGTGTATGAACTTCCCTGCCAGCATGCAAACGCACTGCCATACTGATAAATGGGTAAGAGCTTCTGCCAAATGCCAAAAATGGTTGCCAAGGAAACCTGACCTGCCTGACTATGCCGGATCATTTCAATGTCAGTAAGTAGGAAGTGAGGTGTGCATGGCAGTCCAAACCACATCACATTTGTGTTTTTTCTTCTCTTACACATATGCTATGGTCTATATTACTATGTCAGGTCTATATTATCTCAGTCTGTATTTGGGTAGGGCAATAAAATGTCATTCTAGTGACACACCTTACACACTTTGCTCCTACCATGGTTAAACTCATAAGTCTGTACCGTACTCCGTTATACAGCTCCAGTTCTAGACCCACGTGTCTACTATCAGTCCAGCACAGCCAGACACAAATCAAAACTCTCCACATTTAAAAACAAACCTGAACCAATAATGACTTACAGGAAAATGTGTAATACAGGAAATGTCAAAGTAGCTCAGCACCATCACCGTGGTACTGAACGCCAAACCTCACCTGTTACGCCAATAATTTGTTCCCTTTGGGTTGCGCACGTAATCAACGCCATAATAGGCGGTGAGCAGGTCTGTGGTCTGCAGACTGTCTCTATTCCCAGCGTTCAGATGAGGGCACAGACCAAGACTGACAAGGGGTACAAAGAACTAAAAAATTAAGTAATGCTTATGGAGAAACAGCAGTAAACGACAGACACCGCAGCACCTCAGAATCATTCACATACAAACTAGCCAAGTCCACAATAACATCCTCAAAATATTTCAGGGTTTAAATCAAATCAGTTTACACTCTGACTGGGAGGTCAGCTGAATCAAATCAAAATGGAATAAATGTAGACTGGTACGAGACCGGAACACACATGTTGGCCCTGATGAAAGCCAGGAGTGAAGAGGTCGACACCGGATCAGAAAACTTCAACACACTCTCCTCAAATCTGCTGTTCAGGTGTGGAGGTTGAAACAGTAGAACACACCTGGAGGGGTAAATTATGGGATGTAAGAAACCTAAAGTATTAGTGACAGGACAAGCAGAATCGTTTGGGTAAATCATTAGTCATCGATGTGAACTGTGATATTCTTTCAAGCTATCTTTAGTTCCTCTTTCAACCCATAAATGTGTCTACACGTACTCCTCATCCACGCCGTGTTTCAGGCCGGTCCTCAGATCAGTGGTGTGGGCCAATCGGTACCTGTCCCTCAGAGCACCAGAGGCCTTTACAAACTCACCAAGCTGCAAACTTTCAGCTCCTGAGAAAAAGCCTATGAAACAGGAATTGACACATTCAGTACGCACTTTAAATCTAAAATACCATCACCATCTAGTCTCAATCAAGCACCATCACTCTAGTCTCAATCAAGCACCATCACAGTGAAAAGTACCACAACAAACATTTTCTGCATCCCATTCAGGATTCAATCATAAAACACACGAGAGCTCAGATCACCAGTCAACCCAAATTAACGTACAAGGTCGAGTTCTTAGACGGCTGGCGAATTCACTGATGTTTCTATCCACAGTTTCATCTACTATAAGTAGTTTTTATGCATCCAAGAAATATTTTATCCTGATCACAACTCACCCACTATGCTGGCCTCAAAACTGTTTATGAAAGAGTCCAGCTCTGCTTCACTCTGCAGGGGTAGAGAACTCGGTCCTGCCTGTTTCTTCATATAGCTCACAATTCCATCTATAAACAGATCAGAAACACACCAAAACGTTCATGACACTCTATGTCAAAAAAGCACAGGGCTTTAGCAAAGATTTAAGTGCGGATGAAAACACACCTGCCGTACGGGGACCATCATAAGATGACGCCTCCTCTCCATTACGCAAGATTTTCAGAGTGGGATACCCATTCACTCCAAACCGGCCACATGTCTCAGAGTTAGCAGTGCAGTCTACCTGTCCACAATAACATCACACAGGGCAGTTGTCTGAACCGCAGAGTGAAACATTGTGACATGTTGCACAATTATGATACAAAAACAAATGTCTTAAAAACAGTGTAGCTATGTTTCTAATTACAGCTGTATTAGTCTTAAATCTAGTTTAGCTACAGGACCTATGAGAGAAGCTTTGAATATGTTTTTCACCACTGGGAAAAAATGTAAACAAATGCAAACTCTCAACTAGCAAGCAAATGAACACTATAAAGTTTATGCAGAGTCTATGATTAAGGCCGGATCCAAGGTTTTTGTGTTTATTTATTTATTTGTGCGCGCTCTTACCTTTGCTAGGGGCACTGTGCCCTTCAGTCTGGTAGCAGCACCTTCGTACTCAGGCGCCAACCTCTGACAGTGGCCGCACCTGTTGGTGCACAGAGCCTTTTAGCTGCACGCGCAGGGGGGAATCGCGAGCTCAGGCGCTTTCGTTAACACTTCTTCATCAAACGTTTTCATGTATTTTACACAACATCTAACATCATGGTAAGAGGTAACTTATTACAGTAGCTAATCTGCTGAGGTTGCGGGCTAAACTAATATGGCTAACTAGCAATACTGTCGCACCAAGAAATGATAAAAGTCGCATATCTAACAGCAGAATGTCACGTTTTTAAACAGCACTACTACGAGCGTTTAGCATTTGCGTACCATGGAGCGTAGAACTGCACCAGCATTGTGTCATGGGCGGCTGCGGCGTGGTGGAAACCCGCGTCCCGGAGCTCCAGCACGTCGCTGCCCTCTGCACAGCTCCACCCCTGTAGGACACCCACCCACAACAACCACACGGACAACTTAAACATGTTAGGACTACACCTAATACACGCGGCGTCCGTTTGCTTCTTCATCGCGAGTAGCTTCAAGCTCTTTGGCCGAAGCAGTACAGCCCGGTAAGGTGCCCGAGGTTAGAAGTGAGCCGGACGTTCTGCAGCCCGCAGGCGCGAGGATGTCCTTCTTTGGCATTGGCCGCGTCCCGGCTAAATATGGACATCTAAACGCAGTAAGACACGTTGCTAGTTATGCAATACAAGTCATCAAACCGCGACCAAAGTGGGCTGTTTTAATCGGCACAAAACACACTTAACACATATGAAATATATAAAATGTCACCCTCTTCTTCATCAAGAAAAACATCTTTTCTCAAGCAAATACTTTATTCTTAAGAAAAGCTAAAACGAATTAAAAAAAAAAAAAAAAACCCCACAAACCTACACCTAATATAAAAATACTGTACACAGACGGGACTCGCCCGCTCCAACGGTCACTGTACATACACAATACATCTGCGCACAATGAGGCGCACAAATCTAGGCCGGCCTTCATCTGGTTGGTTCATGTGGGAGGCACAGGCTAGCCGCACCTACCACAGTGAGATTTTGTCCTTAAGCTTCTACACACGCTAGACTTGTTGAGTTTGCTGGTGTTGAATTGGTCCTATTTTTAGTAACTATATCAATTTCCAGGGTTTACAAAACACAATTATATAGCCTTCATGTGCTTTAGGTCAAAAACATTTTTTATCTGAAGATCTCCAGCTCTAGCTGCAACAGAGACCCCATGTGTTTGTCATGCTGCCTTGGTTTAACTGTCAGTTTAGCTGGTGTGCTTGGAGCATCATCAAAGTCAGACATCAGTCCTGCGCAGACATCAGTCCTGCTCCTGCGCAGACATCAGTCCTGCTCCTGCGCAGACATCAGTCCTGCTCCTGCGCAGACATCAGTCCTGCTCCTCATCGGTAGCCGACTGCTGTTCAGTAGCTTCGTCTTCCGAGCTGCCTTGGTGAGCTGAAGTGTGGAAGAGACGCATCAGGTCACGAAACCTCTTGGAAACCTGCAGAACATGGCAAGAGAAAAAACTGCACTGAGCGTCTCCGCTGGTTTACGGCTGCTGGAGCATCTTCACGGCGTCAACTTTGGGACCGAACATGGACGTGGAAGAGCTACTTCTAGTGCTGGAGCAGCACCTACACCTGGAGACCCTCTATGAAAAGCCCTGATGTTAATGGAGTTGAGGCGTCCAGGTGGAACGCACCTCACTGGCAGTTTTGTTGCCCAGCCGTGCGGACACGGCCTGGAAGGTGTTCTGATTGGCTCCTTGCTGTTGACATGCAGTAAGAATGACCCGATCTGCATCCCTGTGGGGGAAGAGAATTTATGGGATCTATTAAATGTTCAAGAGCGGTTTAGCGTCAAAGACCTGGGTGGCACCAGCTATTAATTTCAGGGACCTGGTCCAGAGGACGACCCTCTCCCCGCTGGGCGTGAGGGAGATGTTCTTGGCACACACGGGTGTGTCGGACGACGGGCTCTGCCGTGCTGCTTCCCTCCCTGCAGACTGAGGAAGAGGAGACGTCTGCGTGGGCCCCTCCGCGTCGCCGCCGGGCTTACTGGGGGACGAAGAGCATTCCCGCTCCCCTTCCTCACCATCGTCTTCATCGTCCTTGTCCTCAGGATCTCTGCAGCTGTCCCATGATGACCTTTCTGGCTCTGATGGGCAAACACTTGGAGTCACTCAAGACTGCTAAAAAATGTCCTATATTAGAGGTGCTATGTTAGAGGTGCTATATTAGAGGTGCTATGTTAGAGGTGCTATGTTAGAGGTGCTATGTTAGAGGTGCTATGTTAGAGGTGCTATATTAGAGGTGCTATATTAGAGGTGCTATATTAGAGGTGCTATGTTAGAGGTGCTATGTTAGAGCTGCTATGTTAGAGCTGCTATATTAGAGCTGCTATGTTAGAGCTGCTATGTTAGAGCTGCTATGTTAGAGCTGCTATGTTAGAGGTGCTATGTTTAGAGGTGCTATGTTAGAGGTGCTATATTAGAGGTGCTATATTAGAGGTGCTATATTAGAGGTGCTATATTAGAGGTGCTATATTAGAGGTGCTATATTAGAGGTGCTATATTAGAGGTGCTATATTAGAGGTGCTATATTAGAGGTGCTATATTAGAGGTGCTATATTAGAGGTGCTATATTAGAGGTGCTATATTAGAGGTGCTATATTAGAGGTGCTATATTAGAGGTGCTATATTAGAGGTGCTATATTAGAGCTGCTATATTAGAGCTGCTATATTAGAGCTGCTATATTAGAGCTGCTATATTAGAGCTGCTATATTAGAGCTGCTATATTAGAGCTGCTATATTAGAGCTGCTATATTAGAGCTGCCATGAAGTGTAATAAAACAAAAGGGCGTGTGGATGCTGCGTGGAGGCTGAACGCAGATGACGACGTACCAGGACGAGGACTGTTGGCTCCGCTGCCAGACTCCTCTTTAAGCTCCCTCTCTTTCTCCTCTCCTCTCTCACTCTCTTCCCTCTCTTTCTCCTCTCCTCTCTCACTCTCTTCCCTCTCTTTCTCCTCTCCTCTCTCCTCCCCTCCTCTCTCACTCTCCTCCCTCTCTTCTCCTCTCTCAGGAAGGGGTTCGGATGTTGGGAACGAGGAATCACCACTCTTTGGTGCCTTGGTGCCATCAGTGCCCTAAAGAGCAAGCAAACACACACACACACACACACACACACACACACACACACACACACACCATTTGCATATCTCCAAACCAGTGGACGTTTTCTCGCTGTGCACCTCAGGCTTAGCATCAGCCATCACTGTATTTGTCTCAATGTGACCATTAAACGTCCTCGTGCACGTTTGGTGTCCATCTGAAGGCCGTTGAAACGAACGCTCGCATGTGCAAGCGGACTAGGACACGCCACGGACCTTGTTGCCATGGCAACGGGGGCAGCCTTTCCTCCTGTGTCGACGATGCTTAACATCGCTGCTGCAGTCGTGGCAGGGGCAGGGACAGTCCTTCTCTGGCCAATCACAATCCTGCTGACCACAACACACCATCACATCTTGGGTCCCCACATAAGAAAACCAATGAGTGTTTTGATTGGTGGATAGAGGGCAGATGAATAACGGGGTGCGCTGGGATTCTCCTGGTTTCCTCACCTTGTAGTTCCTGTGCGTGTTCAGCTCTTTTCTCCTCCTGCTCCTGCTGGTTATCTGGACGATCTTCTGTGTCTCCTCTTCCTCCTCCAGGTCAGGGAGCGTGACCTCCTCAAAGCCACCACTACCCCCTCCTCCGCCCGCCAGGCTCACGCCTCCATCTCCTCCCTCCACTCCACCCCCAGCGTCCTCGAGCCACACTGCCTCCTCAAACTGCCCCGGGCGCGCCGGCGGCGGACGCAGCTCATCAAAGAACAGGGAGAACTCGCCCTGCAGGTGTGTGTGGCCTCTGAGCAGGGTGGCCATCTGGGCTTTTAGCTGACGCACAGGAGGAGGGTGTGGGACAGGGCGGGGACACAGAACCAGAACCAGAGGATTTAGAACAGGGCGGGGACACAGAACCAGAACCAGAGGATTTAGAACAGGGCGGGGATACAGACACAGAACCAGAGGATTTAGAACAGGGCGGGGATACAGACACAGAACCAGAGGATTTAGAACAGGGCGGGGATACAGATACAGAACCCGAGCAGAAGAGCGAGTCCCACCTCCACTACTCCTGCAGGGGTGAGGGCAGATCCAGCCTGAAGAGCTCTCACTATCTTCTGGTAATGCGAGGGATTCTCCCCAAAACTGATCTCCAGCTGTCTGAGAAAGCGTCTGCTACGTTCGAATGCCTGATGCTCCTCAAACTGAGGACAAAGATGGGGAGGGGGGGGGGGGAGGTGTTTACACTTAGTGTTTATAGTAACAGTCCTGTTCTGTTTGCTGTTGTGCTCGTGTAACTGGACGGGGAACTGAGGGGCGGCGGGGCGTACCAGCCCACACTCCAGCGCCTGCTCTGGGAGGAGGAAGGCAGCGAAGTCCTTCAGCAGCTCGGGCCAGTCTTTGAGAAGAGGTCTCAGCTGAGAGAAGAGATCCACGGCACTGCAGCTCCCCCCGCCCTGCTCAAACTCGTACAGCAGACTCAGGAACTCCTCCATCTTACCCGGAGCATTCTGCATGGCCTCCCGCACCTGAAGGACACAGTGAGAGAGACACAAGCCCAGGTTTGAAATTTGAAATCAGTTGATTATTGGCCTGACCCTGCCGAGGTAGACCTGGGCACTGACCCTGCCGAGGTAGACCTGGGCACTGACCCTGCCGAGGTAGACCTGGGCACTGACCCTGCCGAGGTAGACCTGGGCACTGACCCTGCCGAGGTAGACCTGGGCACTGACCCTGCGGAGGTAGACCTGGGCACTGACCCTGCGGAGGTAGACCTGGGCACTGACCCTGCGGAGGTAGACCTGGGCACTGACCCTGCGGAGGTAGACCTGGGCACTGACCCTGTTGAGGTAGGCCTGGGCACTGACCCTGTTGAGGTAGGCCTGGGCACTGACCCTGTTGAGGTAGGCCTGGGCACTGACCCTGTTGAGGTAGGCCTGGGCACTGACCCTGCGGAGGTAGACCTGGGCACTGACCCTGCGGAGGTAGACCTGGGCACTGACCCTGCGGAGGTAGACCTGGGCACTGACCCTGCGGTGGTAGACCTGGGCACTGCCCCTGCGGAGGTAGACCTGGGCACTGACCCTGTTGAGGTAGGCCTGGGCACTGACCCTGTTGAGGTAGGCCTGGGCACTGACCCTGTTGAGGTAGGCCTGGGCACTGACCCTGTTGAGGTAGGCCTGGGCACTGACCCTGTTGAGGTAGGCCTGGGCACTGACCCTGCCGAGGTAGACCTGGGCACTGACCCTGTTGAGGTAGGCCTGGGCACTGACCCTGTTGAGGTAGGCCTGGGCACTGACCCTGTTGAGGTAGGCCTGGGCACTGACCCTGTTGAGGTAGGCCTGGGCACTGACCCTGTTGAGGTAGGCCTGGGCACTGACCCTGCCGAGGTAGACCTGGGCACTGACCCTGCGGAGGTAGACCTGGGCACTGACCCTGTTGAGGTAGACCTGGGCACTGACCCTGTTGAGGTAGGCCTGGGCACTGACCCTGTTGAGGTAGGCCTGGGCACTGACCCTGTTGAGGTAGGCCTGGGCACTGACCCTGTTGAGGTAGGCCTGGGCACTGACCCTGCCGAGGTAGACCTGGGCACTGACCCTGCCGAGGTAGACCTGGGCACTGACCCTGTTGAGGTAGACCTGGGCACTGACCCTGTTGAGGTAGACCTGGGCACTGACCCTGTTGAGGTAGACCTGGGCACTGACCCTGTTGAGGTAGACCTGGGCACTGACCCTGTTGAGGTAGGCCTGGGCACTGACCCTGTTGAGGTAGGCCTGGGCACTGACCCTGTTGAGATAGACCTGGGCACTGACCCTGTTGAGGTAGACCTGGGCACTGACCCTGTTGAGGTAGACCTGGGCACTGACCCTGTTGAGGTAAGCCTGGGCAAAGGCCACGTCCTTGCTCTCCCTCAGTGGATCATTATCCAGGATGTGGTCATCACAGAGGAGGAGGAGCTTAGAGGCGTCCTTGCTGCCCCGTTCCTGCCGCCGGCTCCGCCTCAGACTGCGGGGTGGAGGGCGGCCTCGACCTGCAAATGGAAACGAACGATCAAGAACCAGGCGATTCATGTTCTAAAGATCTAGAATGAGAGAGGACGATGTCTTTGTAAGTGGGACCCAGAGGAAGTGTGGATTAGCTCCAGGTTTGTGAGTGCACTCTGACCTCTCCCTCGTCCCGAACCCTTCCCGCTCGTCTGTGGAGGGTCGTCCTCGGGCTGCGTCTCTCCCTCAGGGACTTTTCCTCCCTCTCCTTCTGTGGGCTCCTCACCCTTCAGCGCTCCATCCTCCTCGTCCTCAGAGTTGTCCTCCTGGGAGTTCTGAGAGATCGGGGAGGTTGGGGAGGTTGGCGAGTTTGGGGAGTTATCCTCCTCCGAATCTGCCTCAGCGCATAACCTCCGCTCTGAAGCCAACCACGTCAGCTTCTCCATCGTCTCCTGCAGGAGGAAAAAGAAACACCACCCATGGCTTCTCATACACTCTGTACAACTAGATCTGAACCTAAAGCCATACTTTACTGACTGGGGAAAGCAGGATAAGAGCAAGAGAAATGACAGCAAGAGAATCAACAAACTCGGAAACGCTGCCCTCCAAACCTCCGTCAGCAGCTCCGTGTGACGGATGGCATAAGACAGAGCTTGGATACTTTTTTCCCCTGAAAGTTGTACTGCTGTATTTTTTAATATATATTTTTATACAGGTAACCAAAGAGAATAAAGAATGTTAGAAATACAGTGCAAACCTGCAGTTCAGGCACGGAAAGGACAGATTCCTCTGATGCAGACGACATCACTTCCTCTTCGTCTTCGTCCTGCGTGAGCTCATCAAAGTCCTCCTCTTCCTCCTCACGCTCTCCGTCTCCGTCCTTCTCCTCGTCGTTTTTGTCCCTGCCCTCGTCCCCGTGCCTCCGTCCGTGACCGTCTCTCTCCCCGCCCCCCTCTCCGTCCTCCCTCTTACCACCTCCCTCTCCCTCTCCTCCGCCCTCTCCGTCCTGCTGCTCCTCTCCCCCCTCCCTGTCCCCCCTGTCCCCTTCGCTCGGCCCCTCTCCTCCCCCGGAGGGCTCCTGGCTCTCGGCCCCGGAGGCAAGAGACATCAGCCCGGGCACCTCCTGCCCTTTCTCCATGCTGCCGGTCCGCCCTGACCTCACGCCTGCGCCATCACTGCCGGCCTCCTCCTCCTCGTCTTCCTCAAACAGGACGCGCTGCTCTTCCTCTTCCCCTCCACCCCTCCGTCCTGCAGGTCCACGGCTGTCCTCGCTGTCCCCCAGCACGCCGTCCACGGGCTCGTCCACGGCCTCTGTGTCGTCCATGAGGCCGCCGCTCAGGCTGGAGGCGGAGCTACACGAGGACTCCGACAGCATGAGGAGAGGGCTGCCGAAAAGGGCGCCCGCCATCTCCTCCCCGTTCACCTCCGCTCCCAGCTGCACCTCCTCTCTCCAGACCTCCCCGCCCGTCCCGTCTGCGTGGGGCGGAGCCACGACGGCTCTCGCCGAGCCCTCCGAAGGCCCCACACCCAGGAGTGACTGGGCGGCGCCCTTCACGCACACCGTGCTCGGGTTGGGACGATTCTGAGGTTCGGACAGTGAGGTTTGACGCTGAGGTTCTCCAGCCGGCTGGGGTGGAATCGGACCGTTCTGGGGCACGAGGAGTCGAGGTGCCCCTCCCTGTGAAGCTGCCGGAACCAGCACACGCTGGGAATTGTCCGCTGGTGGGTCAGTAAGAGATGAGAGGGTCTGAGGGGTCATGGCGGGTCGTGCAGATCCAGTGCTGCTGCTTCCTGGAAACAGTGACTTCGGGTCGACATTCGGAGTGTTTGGTGATGGAGTTTGGTAGTTTGTCACTGATAAATTACAGACGAGGTCCATCTTCCCCTCACCCTGCCAGAGGTGTTCCTGCTGTTTTACAGATGGCACAGCAGGGGTCTGTTTGAGCTCGACACTGGTCAGGAGTGCAGGGGAGGCAGTTTGGCAGAGAAACGCAGGACTACATTTCTCTGCTAGTTCCTTAGGAGCGTCACGGTTTGGGATTCCAACATTGTTGCCTAGCAACAGAGGTCTGGCCAGGGCTCCTAGGTGAGGGAGACTGCCGATTGGTTGAGTGATTGATTCTTGAGGGGGAGGAGTGGTAGAGGGTTTGGCCAATCCCTGTGCACGTGCACCAGTGGCGTCCAGGACGGCTGACGTTGGCTGGAGTATGACCACAGATGGGGCATTTGAGATGTTCTCAGTAAAGCTCGCAGCTGTGAGCTGTTCCCCGGCTGGTCCGGCGTGCGCCAGGTTGACATTAATCGCAGGCCCAGGGGCGAGGGGTATGAGCTGGGGCAGCAGAGGGGCTGGGTTCGGGGGCAAAGGCTGGATGGGAAGCAGCTTTTTAGGTAGCACCGGTTTCCTAGAAAACTCTGCTTTCTTCTGCACAGCTTGTATTACACATGTGGTAACTACCCCATTACTGGGAAGGGAGTTACTACAAACTACAGATGGAGCTGGGGGTATCTGTACTACAGCAGGGGGCAAACTAGCAGCAGGCTCTACAGGATTAATGCACCCCAACCGTGGAAGTACGTACTGGAAGTTGATGGGCCCCACGCTGCTCAATGGCACTGCTCCGTGTGCAGGTGGGGCGTCGCCCTGGATGACGGGGAGGGGCCTGTTCAGCGGGACACAAGGGCTGTGGGTCAGCAGGATCACCCCTGGGAGTGGGGCCTGCACTTTGGGCAATAAATTAACTACACCCGCAGGGCCCAGAGGGGCTTTAGCTAGCGGTGTAAGAGCAGGGCGGGAAAAGCCATGCAGCGGGCGGGGCTTAGGGGGCGGGGCGGAGCTCTGGCGTCTGGCTGAGGGATGCAGCTGGAGGGCGAGACCTTTGGGAAGGGAGGGTGGGTACTGCGCTCTGTCTGGGAACCGGAGGGTGGGAGAAGCAGGCGATGTGCTTGGAGCAGCTGCCAGTCCCTCCTCACACTGCGTCTCAAACGCTGCTCTGTGGATGTGTGGCAAACTCTTCTGTTTTGAAGGCAAGACAGATTGGATTAGGACAACTGTTGGTATATAGCATGGTTCATTCACAGAGATTGCTCTAAATTTAAAACCTTTACATTTTTAAAACCAAAGCAGGCATTGTAGAGGACTACACTACCCGAAGCCAGTTAGGCATGATGTTCTTCTCTCTCTCCACTGGGGGGCGCTCTTCTCCAGGTTCAACGGGACAGCAGGCCGCTGGTAGAGGTGGAACAACCCCGTGTTGGCAATAAAACTGAAGAAAAGAAAACAAAATGACTACAAACTCTATACTGGCAAGTATTTCCAGCCACCCTACAACAAGATCCCACAGGTGTGCGGACGAGGCACCTTGATGACGTTGTCGGCAGCCCTGCAGGAGCACATGTCCCTCACGCGCGCGCGCAGCTGCTCACGCTTCTTGGGCTGGAGGAGATGCTGACTCATTAAATGATACGGGAACTCTGTTTCACTGAAGTGCTTCAGACCCAGGACAATCAGACTAGGAGGAGACACGGAGAGGAGAAGAGCGCCAAAGGAGGACAGGAAGAGAGGGAGGGGGGGAAGGAAGAGGTCAAGTTGTGAGCATCAGTGAGCGGTTATAAGTGGGTTGGGTGTGTGGGTCAGGTCAGTGCTCGTGTGTCTAGCGACAGGTTATTCAGGAAGTGCCTTAGCACTGGCCTTCGCCGATATGAGAGCACTGATATTCCTGCGCGCTGCGGTGGAGGAGGCAGATTACCCGTCCTCGCCCCTGGTGTAGACGTGTTTACAGCGGGGGGTCTGCAGGGCTGGGTCCAGGCTGCAGAGGGGGAGGAGCTCTGGGTAGAGGAAGACATCACGTGTGGCCATGATCCACGCCAGGTGTGCCGGCAGCAGAGGGTAGCGATGCACTGCAAACACGGAGAACATCCGTAACGCCCGTGTTTCCACCCAGGTCCTCTTAGACGTTTCCCCAAATAGACTGACGAACACACATGCTGAGTACAATGTATACGCAGATGGTTCACGCGAGTGGCGTTTTGGCGACATTAACAAGAGCAGCGCTAGACTGTGCTGGACACGCCCTACTGGAATAAATAAAGGCACGACGAACACAATGAAGAGATGCGGCTGGTCGGCTGTTGCTAGGCTACAATGGATGGTGGTACGAGCAGCACACAGCGGAGGTGAAGAGTTGCCGTGGGAACGTTTCATGTCAAAAACAAAACACAAGACAACCGGAGCGTCCGAGTCATGAGGCGCCTCACCAGGGCGGGAGCGTGTGGCTGTGGCGGGTGGAGCAGGTGGAGGGGGCGTTTTCTCCAACTCCTCCAGCAGGTCCAGAGACGCCTGCAGGTTATACACCCTGAACACACTCCTAAACCCAGGCGCCACCCCCACCCGGAGCTGCTCCGCTTGCCCGGCGAACGATTTCAGCTCCATCTGAAACACACAACAGCCCTGCGGAGTCACACTTAACGCACTGGACCTCCACGTCAGACGGGGTGATGGTAGAACACCTAATGTGACATGAGCTCAGCTCCGCGTTACACTAGTAAGACCAGTTCACCTCTAACCTTGTTGTGAGGAGCACAGTGGTACAACACTCACCAGGAACAGCTGTGTGGTGCTGGCCTGGCTCTGTAGCGCCCCCACTGGGCTGCACAGCATGTTTACCTGCGTCAGCAGCTGGACATGCTGGAACACACACACACACACACACACACACACATTCAAGCTTCTGCACAATCAAACTCCGTGTACATCCAGTACTGTCCAGCGTCCCTGCTCTGCACCTGCTGGATTTGCTGCCGCAGCCGCTGCTTCTGATTGGCTGACAGCGCCAGGGGGCAGGGCGGGGGGAGCAGCACCACGGCGGGCCCCAGGGCCAGGGGGCAGGGTCGGCTCGGGGGCTCCCGCCGCTGCTGGAGGGCCTGGAGCTGCTCGCGGACCGTCCGCCTGCATGTGGTCAGCACGTGGGCCAGGGGCTCCTCAAACCTGCACACCACACACACACACGGGGTTTAGTGGAGGTTTAAAGAAATATACACACTGCTGCTCCTGATAGTCTGTTCGTGTGTGTGTGTATATATATGTGAACTTCACTCTTCTAATGCTTCTGTATCTAAATTGAGAAAATGGAACACTGGAAAACCAACAGTCAGCCTCCTCTCACACACACACACACACACACACACACACACACACACACACACACACACACACACTTCATTGAGCGCGATGGGTCTGCTAATCGTACCAAGAGGAAATTATAGCAAAGGTAAACATGCTGAGATGGGAGCGCTCACGTCCACACACACACACACACACACACACGGCTGGACACAAAAGGCAGAACAGACGTCAGCGTGGCTCATTAACATATTGAGTTTCACATCAGACGAGTGTCTGTTCCCAGAGTTACGTGAGCACTGTTCCTAATCTGAGGAGTATGTGTCACATCAGGGCTTGGAGAAGGTGGCATCGCTGACAGGACGACTCGAGCATCTGCTACTTTCCTCACTGAAGTACTGCAGCAAAAACTGAGCAAAACTGTATTTATTTAACTTTACTGAACAAATGAAGAAGTCACAGATTACTGCAGTGGTATAATCCGGTTGTTCGTATGCAACTATAAGGGCACTGAATAAGGTGGTTGCTTACAAAGTGGTCACAAGGATGGAGGAGGGAAAGATGTGTGTGTGTGTGTGTGTGTGTGTGTGTGTGTGTATCCGTGCCAGGTTAATCCAGCTACGGGTCTTCTAATCCAGTGTGATCTAATCCAGTAAATGAGGTCTATTCCTACCGAGCCAGATGTGTGCACATGTTTCAGCAGGCAGAATGAACACAATCTCACCTTTAAGCATACATCCATATTCAGAACATGGGTGTGGGCCTTTTAGCTGCACTTTGTTACAATATACATGAGAGAGAGTGTGTGTGTGTGTGTGTGTGTGTGTGTGAAGGCAGGTGTTCTGTGTTCCAGTAAATGAGTCTCGTTCCTCTCCTGTGCATCACACCTGGACCCCACAGGTATCACATACCCCTTTCAACAGGAGGCAAAATTAACATCCTCAAAACACACACACCTGTTTGCTCTCAGAAGGCGGCACACAGTCAGGCCACAGGTGAGTGTGTGTTTGTGTGTGTGTGCGTGCTTGAGTGTGTGTGCGTGTGTGTGTGCACGTAGGCTCTGTAGCTCTGCGGTGTACACTCTGTCCTCTTGCCCTGCTGTGATACAGATGTGATACCGTGAGCTGTCTCTCTGCCTCCCTACCCAAACAGCCACAGCACCCCTCTGCTGCTCTGTCCCAAAGGGAGGACCTTGTGTGTGTGTGTGTGTGTGTGTGTGTGTGTGGACAGCACGGAGACACCAGTCAGCACAAGGTGAAGCACTAAGACCTACACTAGCCATGAAGCAGGTGCATGACACTGTAGGAGAGGTGAGAACACACAGGGGCTGGCAAGACCACACACACACACACTGGACCGTACGCGAGGCGCTGGAGATGCACCCCGCAAAGGGCAAACAGCAGCAACCCCAGTGAGAGG
This sequence comes from Brachyhypopomus occidentalis, assembly GCA_020368025.1. Taxonomy (NCBI): domain Eukaryota; kingdom Metazoa; phylum Chordata; class Actinopteri; order Gymnotiformes; family Hypopomidae; genus Brachyhypopomus; species Brachyhypopomus occidentalis. Next base: position 1,149,049 of record JAGXOD010000082.1, on the reverse strand, counting down.
CAGACGGGTGAAGAGCAGAAGGAAGCAGACATGTTAAACAGGGATGCGAGTGATGTGGCTACACTCTGTTATTTCCAACGCACCTGGAAAAATACTGTCATGATTTTGGGTCATACACACAACCCATAAAGTGCATCAGGCACTCAACGGCACACGTGCGCTGAGGCACACACTGGGCTCCAGCAGCAGGTGCTAGACAGAGCACTGTGTCAACATGCAGGGAGGGAGGGAGAGGAAGAGAGAACAAAACATGAAAGCACCGAGTGACGAAGGACACACAGTGCTCGTCCTGGTCTAGTGAAAACGCTTCCTGGCTGTGACGGCTGAGGTGCGCCGTACCGAAGGGCCTGGGGGGTGTTGAATTTCCTGGGGGACGCAACACTTTGTGGTGATGCCTCTTCGTCATGTTCCTCCTCTTCCTCGTGGCCCTCTTCATCCTGCTCGTTCCTTCCCAGCTCATCCTGGAACTGGTAAGGGGGTGGCAGGAACGTAAGAGTTACGCAATAAAGAACCAGGCTCAAAAGAGGTCACGAGTGTTTATTTAAATCCCCTCACCGTCTCCAATAGTTCCTCCATAAGCTCATTAACTTCCTTCTCTGCATGAAGGAGGAGAGAGAAATCACAAAATCGCAACATGTAAAGGACTGAAAAAACACAAGGGGGGAGAGAGAGAGAGAGAGGGAGGGAGGGGGAGAGAGAGAGAGAGACTCCCCAGATTGAGTAGGATCTCTGTGGGCTTCTGAAAGGCTCCATGACACTTGAAGCCTTTACATTGTACAGGACTATGGACAAAGAGTCTCAACACGTGTTACTTTGAGCCTCCATCAAAAAGACTCGCAATACAACCTTAGCACAGGTGCTAGAATTAACACATGATTCATCCTGTGACTTCATTGTATTGTAGTATTATTTATAAACACACACACACACACACACACACAAAAGAACAATGTATGGGAGATGTTAATAAAGGTGTTCTAGTTTAGCGACGTGTTCCATGGAGATTGTGTTTAGGGTAACGCTTGTAAAGGCACATTAGCACCAGTCTGAACTCACTGGTGATGCGAACTGCTCGATCGTTGCGGTAGTCCTCTAAGTCGGGCTCATCCACATCCTCAAGGAAGTTATACTCAGGGTCGTCGTCATCATCACCCTCTTCTGGACAAAAGAAAGAGAAGCGTTATTATGGCTATTGGCAGAAAGACAACCAGACTGTCCTACTGGGAGAGGCCTGACTCTCTGGACCTGGACAGGAGGGCAGAAAGACTCTGTCATACACAGAACCTGCTCAACTGTGGTAGAAAGAGCAGAGGGAACTCAAGAGGAACTCTGTGTACCAGGAGAAAAACAGCACAGTCAGGACCCCCCCCACACACACACACACACACACACACGTGACAGACCGAGAGAGATGAATAGGCTAAAGGTCAGAGGAGTGGAAACAGGACAGAGCAAACAGGGATCAGGCCATTAAAGTACCAGGATGAACAACACATTAAACTAGAGAAAGCCATTACGATTTACAGAGGTGTGAGTCTGTGAGAACAGCGAAAGCCTTTCTGTCCCATTAGTGATGATCCCATACGCTCTACACCCACGGCCTGCCCCATGACGGTGGAATTACTGGAAAACCGCGAGAGGAAATGGGTGTAGGCCATACTATCAGTAAAAAACTACATTATAAAACCCAGGTTGACTCCCATGCTCGGTGTGGTGTGACCTCTGACCTTCATTGTCCAGGTGTGAGGTCATGAGGCCCTGGAGCCACTGGCTCCACTCTCTGTCCTCCAGGGCGGAGACGTGGTCGTACATGTCCGGCGTGATGTCGGGCGCGCACAGCCTGGCCTCCAGCTGGTCCAGAGGGACGTCCCTCAGGGGGAGTTTGGACCGCGTCCGGCACGCCACCAGGCTCTGCTCTGGGTCCTTGCTGCTGCTCAGAGTCTCCGAGAGAAGAAGAGAGGAGCTGAAGGCAGTGGGAGATAAAGGCAGCGGGAGCTAAAGGCAGCGGGAGTTAAAGGCAGCGGGAGTTGAAGGCAGCGGGAGCTAAAGGCAGCGGGAGCTGAAGGCAGCGGGAGTTAAAGGCAGCGGGAGTTGAAGGCAGCGGGAGTTAAAGGCAGCGGGAGCTGAAGGCAGCGGGAGTTAAAGGCAGCGGGAGCTGAAGGCAGCGGGAGTTAAAGGCAGCGGGAGCTGAAGGCAGCGGGAGCTGAAGGCAGCGGGAGCTGAAGGCAGCGGGAGCTGAAGGCAGACGCTCACTTTACACAAACAGGAAGATCAAACTGCAGATAGGAGATCACAGATCAGCTCTACAGGGCAAATGATACATGGCAACTGTAATGGGAGTTTAATTTTAACTTCTTAACAATTTAAATTACAGGGGGTCTGTATGGATGAGTCCTACAGGGGGGCTGTGTGGATGAGCCCTATAGGAGGGCTGTGTGGATGAGCCCTATAGGAGGGCTGTGTGGATGAGCCCTATAGGAAGGCTGTGTGGATGAGCCCTATAGGAGGGCCAGGCTGTGGTGTGGACTGCCCCTCAGGCAGCTCGTGCAGGTACCTGGTAGGACTCCATGCACAGGGGGCTGAGCTCCAGCTCCTCGTCCACAGCGTGCAGCTTCTCCATGAAGGAGTCCAGGGTTCGGTGGGGCCGCATGGAGCCGCAGGCCGGCGAGGGAGGGGCAGGGGGGCCCATGGGCACGGCTTCCACTCTCAGATGCCTCGCCGTCTTGAGCTTGATGAATAGGGGCACAGAGAGGGCGACCTAAGACGTCAAAATGCTTCCTCAGGCCAACACAGAACACGAGATGAAGGTTCCTGACATCATAAAACTGAAATCTTGGCTTGCTTGGTCATTTGACCTGTGCCCCTGCGCATCAACCTTTGACCTTTTGATGAATCTTAAACAGACATGTTCCATTAGCCATAGAAAAAAAGTTCACCAAAAGCCCCAAAGGCTGTGTACACACTACTGCCGTGACCGTGACACGCGGAAGCACACGGACCGGCTGCTGGACTGGAGTGAGCGCACGCATACCGGCCCAGGACCGTCACTCCTCTCCTCCTCACACTCCGACAGCTCGACGGGCGTGTGCAGGCGTCCACGGCGACTGATGCATGGCGACGACGCTATACTGTCCACGTCGCTCTCCAGAATAGTCTGTGTGTTACACACATACACACACACACACACTGAAATGAACTTGTGCGCCGAAGAAACGCTACAACTACGTCTGCTCCGCAGGTTCTGAAGTGCAACAGCATGTTGAGTGGACGGAAACGTTACCTCCTCTGCGGTCTCATCCTCTTCTTCCTCATCAGGGTGGTACTCTTCGTCCGAGGAATCCTCTTCATCCTCAAGAGGAATGTCCAAAAACTGTGGAGGCTGGAAGGAAGTGAGCAAACCAAACGGGAAGATGAGAAGACGCCCATGTTGTTGTGGCATGAAACATGCAACAACTCAGTTGACCTTAGTGTACCTTAATATCTGCTGGTTTCTTGATTGGTGAGATGTTCCAGGTGGGAATTCCCTGAAAGATACACCATAGCAATTGAAATGGAAACCAAACATGCAATGTAAACACACACACACAGAACAAAGACACACCAAACTCACCGCCCCTTTCTCCACACACACACACACACACACACACACAACAAAGACACACCAAACTCACCGCCCCTTTCTCCACACACACACACACACACACACACACACACACACACAACAAAGACACACCAAACTCACCGCCCCTTTCTCCACAACCTCTTTTAGCTTTGAACGGGTCATCTTAGGTTCCTGTGTTGAAAGTACAATTACATGATTCTCCACGATTACATAAATCTAGATGGAGGGCAGTTCCTCCCATACACCTCCGTATAAACAGTAGAATGACGTACAAACATGGGCAGGTCCTGGGTCTCCTTAATGGCTGCTTTCATCATGGCCACTACGTGTTCGTTGGTTATCACCTCCTGTGTGTAAACAAAACCCCAGAGGAAAAAGCACAGGTGTTTGCAACCCCAGCGAACGTAAAAAATAACACAGACGATCATCACACTGAATAGCCAATCAGGACTATTCATCTGGAGCCTGGTGGCCTGGAGGGTAAAGGTCACAAGGTCACTGGGACCTACGTGAATGATGCTGCGCACGTCCACTGAGGTCAGGTTGTGTTGTTTCGACTTCATGGTCAAGTCTCGATCCAGTTTTCGGAACTCCTCCTCCTGCTCCTCCTCCTCCTCCTTGTCCCCTGGGGCGGCCCTCACGCCAGTCCCCGTGTCAGACATCGCGCAGCCGTCGAGCTCGTTAGCGAGAGCCGCCTTCTTCGTCTTCCCTCCGCTCCTCCTCCTCAGACGCTCCTGCTCCTCAGGTCTCTCCTCGTCTTCCAGAGACGAAGATCAAGAGCGGGAGCAGATATCACACAGACAGGGCAGAGGACAGGGGACATTTGTCATGTGCGTCCATATAGCCTAAAATCACCAGTATCACTGCTCGACTGATTAGGTTACCACAATTACATAACGGTTCAGTTAATTACCATCTCTGTGGTTTACCCTGTGAGGCTGTGTAGAGTGGGCTGTGTGGTTTACCCTGTGATGCTGTGTAGAGTGGGCTGTGTGGTTTACCCTGTGAGGCTGTGTAGAGTGGGCTGTGAATAGTGGGCTGTGTGGCTCACCCAGTGTGATGACCAGTCCCAGTTCCGTGTCCTCCTCTGACTGAGAGGGAGATGATGCACCACTGCTGGAAGACTGAGCATCTCCGTTCTCCCCGTCAGAACAACCTAAGAACAAAAGTCTCTGTTTAGTGTAAGACGCACATGCAGCGTAACGTTGGACAAAATGCAGGACTCAAGAAGCAGCTGTCTGTTCACAGCACACTGAGGACAAATAGTCTAAATGAACATTCACAGGTGTTCCAGTACCTATCAGACAAAAACAAAAACATGACATATTCCACCCATCTGGATCAGAATTCTTTTCTTTAAGTGCGGAGAAAACTCATTTCAGCCACGTGTATTTGCGATCTCATTCTTCTGGTCACCACCCAGAGCTCGTGACCACAGGTGAGAGGAACGTGGACTGACCGGTAAATCTAGAGCTCTGCCTTTTGGCTCAGCTCTCTTCACCACAACACTGCAGCCGCTGCACCGATCCGCCTGTCCACCTCTCGTCCATCCTCCCCTCACTCGTGAGCAAGAACCCGAGATACCTGAACTCCTCCACTTGAGACAAGGACTAACCCCCGACCCAGAGAGGCCACTCCACCCTGGTCCAACTGAGTACCACGGTCTCAGTTTTAGAGGTGCTGATTCTCATCCCGACCGTCTCGCACTCGGCTGCTAACTGATCCAGCGAGAGCTGTAGGTCTCGGCCTGATGATGCCAACAGCACCACATCATCCGCAAAAAGGAGACGCGGAATCCTGAGGCCACCAAACCGAACCCCGTCTGCCACTTGGTTACGCCGAGAAATTCTGACTATAAAAGTTATGAACAGAATCTGTGACACGGCAGCCCTGACGGAGTCCAACTCCCACCAGGAACCAGTCTGACTTACTGTTGGCCATGCGAACCAAACTCCTGCTCCATTTGTACAGGGACTGGATGGCCCGTATCAGTGGGCCCAGTACCCTGTACTCCTGTATCAGCGGGCCCAGTACCCTATACTCCTGTATCAGCAGACCCAGTACCCTATACTCCTGTAGCAGCGGGCCCAGTACCCTATACTCCTGTATCAGCAGACCCAGTACTCTATACTCCTGTAGCAGCGGGCCCAATACCCTATACTCCTGTAGCAGTGGGCCCAGTACCCTATACTATACCCACCTGTACACAGCAGTGGGCCCAGTACTCTATACTCCTGTAGCAGTGGGCCCAGTACTCTATACTCCTGTAGCAGCGGGCCCAGTACTCTATACACCTGTAGCAGCAGACCCAGTACTCTATACTCCTGTAGCAGCGGGCCCAATACCCTATACTCCTGTAGCAGCAGGGCCCAGTACCCTATACTCCTGTAGCAGTGGGCCCAGTACCCTATACACCTGTAGCAGTGGGCCCAGTACTCTATACACCTGTAGCAGCGGGCCCAGTACCCTATACACCTGTAGCAGCGGGCCCAGTACCCTATACTCCTGTAGCAGCGGGCCCAGTACCCTATACTCCTGTAGCAGCGGGCCCAGTACCCTATTCACCCATAACTGCGGGCCCAGTACCCTATTCTCCCATAACTGCGGGCCCAGTACCCTATACTCCCGTAGCGCCCCCCAGAGTAATCCAAGAGGGACACGGTCAAATGCCTTCTCCAAATCCACAAAGCACATGTGGACTGGTTGAGCAAACTCCCATGCACCCTCTAGAACCCTCTAGGACCCTCACAAGCTGGTCCAGTGTTCCACGACCAAGACAGAACTCACATTGTTCCTCTTGTAACTGAGATTCGACTATCAAGCTGACTCTCTTCTCCAGCCCCCTGCATAGACCTTACCAGGTATGCTGAGGAGTGTGATGCCCCGATAGTTGGAGCAAACCCTCCAGTCCCCTTTCTTAAAAGGAATAATATGGATAAGAATTCAAATATTGTATTTTATTATATAACTTTATGGTTTCTGTGCATATGCGTTCGTCCTGCATCGAAAGGTGAAATACAGAAACAACAAACTCCACCAGGGCTTATACATATACTTATATAGCATATCAACTTCTTCACACTGTACCTGGTTTGAGGCCATGGTTCTTAAATCTAGGAGAATGCCTTCTGGGAGATGCAGTATTCTGAGGCGTTTTCGTAGGCGTAGAGACCCTTTTGGTTGGACTGAGTGGTGGTCTGCAGACACCATGATATCCAGAGACAGTGTCCCTCTTGACAACTTTTGCATGTTCAGCTCGAGGCTCTGGGGAGGTGGACTTGCGCTTCCGGCCCGTTTTCATGTCGTTTCCGGGGCTAATGTAAAACAAACGATTACTTCATTCATTACACGAATCCAACACTGTGGTGGCTTGAACATCTGACTAAACAATAGCAATAGTCTTACGAAGCACTGCTGCTAGATGATTGCGTTTAAAAATGTAATTATAAACATGTAAACACTTTTACCACCAAATATTTTACTAGCCCGCCAGCTAACAAAGGTAACCTAACGCTAGCTGACCGGTCTGTCCAAAAGAAAACGTACTTTGTGGCATATGAAGCGGGCTAACACCCCCTAGCATGCTTGCTACCTCTAATTGGACCGCACGAGACTTAAGTATTGTTAGCTAGCCAGGTTAGCCATGATCATGTTCTTAGACAAAACATGCACATCTCACCAAGGGTTAAACTATTCACTATCCATCCTCACAGGAAATTAATGAAAGGAAAACGGGTTACGCAGATAAAGAAGCATAAGGTAGGTTAGCTAAACAGCCGCCCTGTGTATCTGGGGTCAGTGCTGGCCTTAGTCAACAGCTCTAGCTAGCTGGCTAGCTAACTTGCAAAGGCTAACCTATCTGGACATTTTCTAGTACAAAGCAAAGTTCGTGGAACAGAGTTCTGTGTCATCTAAGGGTCCAACGGGTTTCTTTCTCATTTCTAAACTGCTTACCCTTAAACAAGTGTTTGTAGCCATCAGTAGCCCAGCTAGTTTATGAACTAGCCAGCTGGTTCACAACAAACTGACGTTTGGCGGGTGTGACGAGCACTTCCTTCCCCAGAGAGTCTGCGGTGAAACAGCAGCGCCCTCTAAAGGCCAAAGACGTCTACGTCCGTTCTGGCTGCATAACCGTATTGATATAGTCTACTCTAGTAGTGTAACGGTACGCCAATGAAACTGCGTGGTATTAATTGTCGTTTCTGTGCCACGATACGGTACAGAATCAGAAATGTCAGCTTAAATGTTGCCTTTATTATTGCTGTTGTTTTGTTTGGTGTTTTCGTGCAATTGCGACAAAAAAGACAACTGCTCAATGAAATGAAAACTGGCAAAGAACTGGCAAAATTAAGTGAAAAAAGTGTTTTTAGGAGGCATCAAATAAAAATAACAAATGTGCAAGATCTAAACGTAATGAACAAAGCACATACTACATGTGTTATCGTGGCACTTTTTTTCAAAACATTTTCAAAGTTCAATTAACTGACAATTAGGACTACATATTCCCTTATTCAGAGTGCCTAATGTGCTCAGTTTTATGAGGTCATCTGGTCACTTTAATTAGGTGCGCCTATGATACAGGTATGTGCATTTTATGACTGTAGACTGTAGTCCATCTCTCTCTCTGTCAGCAGTGCTACCATCAGCAACTTATTTGTCAGCATGTGCCATTAAGAACAGAGGTGGAACTACAAACCAATAAGGATATAATATAGACGACCAATGACAATATCTGCATTCAGGAAATAAAATGGACCATTTTCTTTAAACGGGATATAGCGGAGCTGCGGGCTACATATGAACACAATCGGAACCTGAATAAGAGTAAGTAGGCTGTATGTTCAGTGTAGCCATATAATATTTAATAACTTTTTTAATTTTTATATTATTTAGGCTATACATTTACTTTAGGCCGACTGGCAAAGGGGTGGAGACCCGTTGTTCTGGGTGGGGGCAACGTACCATGCGTCATTAGCAAAGGTATATTTTTGGTGCCTCTGTGATGTTACGTTGATTTTTCGCTTGCCCGTGGCAGATGACAAAATGTCGACACTACACATATGCAGTAGTTCGAGTAAGCGCTCAAATTAGTAAATTGCGCACATTTAGAAGGCGAAAAACAACCATTACTGAGGACAACAGAACATGGCAACATCCCTTGGAGAACAAAAATCTAAAGTAGGTCTTAAAGAAGATCTAATGGTCTTAAAGAACTTCCGATCCTGAAGAACTTCTGGCCTTAAAGAACTTCGGATCTTAAAGAACTTCTGCGAAGGAAAAATACACCCGATATGTCCGCGTCGTCCACTGGCAGAAGTCCTGGTTTGGAGAACTCATCAGCTTCTAAGCGAGACAAGACACACCAGTCAGATCATCAGGACATTCAACCAATGGCAACCAGACATGTTACATTTCGTGACATGGTGGTGACTCCTGCCAGTGTGCCCCGGTTTACTATTCCCCCGCTGTGCCTCGCGACGCGCCTCCGGCCCCGTAGTGTGGGCGGCTGGGAGAGGACCGTGGTGGCTAGCGGTCGGCGACACACCATACCATGTTCACTGCCTTCATCTGTCCCGGACCAAGCGTTCTGCCGCTGCTGCCCGCTCGCGGAATTTCATTTTATGTACGAGCTGCAAATTTGTGCTTTATATGACCAAACGACAACAGGCGCAATGTCTATGCCTCATCTAACAAAGGTAACCACTCCATACGGCTTTGTTACCCTTGGAGAAATCCCTTGCGTCCGTAGAAGGGAGTCATTATTTTTCGAGGGCCAACAGTTGTGTCACAGCGAAAACGACCAACAGGTTTGCTTGCCGAAATCCAGTGTTTTGAAGCCAAATAGACAGTCCTCTTCAGTTACACGTACCGGGAGCACTGCGCGTGCTTTTAGACCGGCTCTTCGCTCTCCGTCTGGTAACGCACTAGCTCTCCACTATGGAGGTTACGAAACAGAAAATCGTGCTCCCATTTCTTGTATCTTCTCGAAATCATACAAATCTACACACGCTTGCACCAGTGCGCCAAAGAAAGAAAGACTTAAATATCTACTCAAAAAGCACTTTGCAGCAGTAAGAGCATTTTCGACATCCCCTAAAGAACTCGTGTCCTTTTGCGCAGAAATTCCGCGGAACATTACAAGGAGATACTCCATCAAGAACAGATGAGTCTGTCCTCAGCTATTGAAATTACTGGAAAAAGTTATGAAATGTACGTATTTTATTCTGAAAAAAGTATCTAAAAAAATGACTGGTAGGCTGGTTTTACTTAAGTGTAATAGAAAAAAAAATCACCATGTTCTCTTCTGGTGCATTGCCACGAATTATTTATAAAAGTGACATTTATAAAGTTTGCCTGTGTGTGTCTTGAATTCTTGTGGTGTTAATACTATGATACAGTAATTTAAGGGTGCGTGTTATATAATAACCCTCTCGCATCTGTTATCACGGATGGTGTTCAGCCTTCTCCTGCTTCAGGAGGGGTGAGACGGGCGCGCAGGCACCCGTGTTTCGCTATTGCCATCGAGACCCTGGCAGAGGTAATCAGAAGCAGGTACAACATTTTTGGTGCATCAGCCAGATCTAGATATCATAAAATTGCATGATGTGTTTACCAGGGAATATTTATTACTTCATTGTTACAATGGATGCACAAAGCAAAATTTGAGCCATGTTGGAAAAAAATATGTAGAGATTTAGAAAGATTGAGCTCATTACATTAACACATTCTATGTTGTGTTGAGGGCCAATAATAAAGATGAATGTTTTAGCCAAACTTCTGTACCCATTTCAAAAGACAGATGTTGAATATTTTAGCCTGGAACTGGAAACCAGTCTGTCTTCCCATCCTCCCAATTATCTAGAATCTAAAAAAAGGTGCAATTCACAAGTATAATTTAATTTTTAACCATACTAGGTGTGCATGGACTCAAAATCATCTACACTCACAGTTATTAAATGAAATTTACATTTGACCTCCAGTAGAAGGGCAGCCGATACTCGTTTCTTTAGATGTCCACAAGTAAGAAGTTTCACTGAAACCAGGGCTTTATGTTTAATATTCAGATCTTCCTCATAGAAACAGTATTTATAGCCTCTACCAGGTGTATTAGTGTTTCTATAGCCTCTACCAGGTGTATTAGTGTTTATATAGCCTCTACCAGGTGTATTAGTGTTTATATAGCCTCTACCAGGTGTATTAGTGTTCCTATAGCCTCTACCAGGTGTATTAGTGTTCCTATAGCCTCTACCAGGTGTATTAGTGTTCCTATAGCCTCTACCAGGTGTATTAGTGTTTCTATAGCCTCTACCAGGTGTATTAGTGTTTCTATAGCCTCTACCAGGTGTATTAGTGTTCCTATAGCCTCTACCAGGTGTATTAGTGTTCCTATAGCCTCTACCAGGTGTATTAGTGTTCCTATAGCCTCTACCAGGTGTATTAGTGTTTCTATAGCCTCTACCAGGTGTATTAGTGTTCCTATAGCCTCTACCAGGTGTATTAGTGTTTCTATAGCCTCTATCAGGTGTATTCGTGTTTCTATAGCCTCTACCAGGTGTATTAGTGTTCCTATAGCCTCTACCAGGTGTATTAGTGTTTCTATAGCCTCTACCAGGTGTATTAGTGTTCCTATAGCCTCTACCAGGTGTATTAGTGTTTCTATAGCCTCTACCAGGTGTATTAGTCCATATGGTTATTCAGCACCTATGGACAATTAATTCTGAGCCAACCCTTCATACATGCAATGCAGATCATAATTTGTTTACAGAATATGGACAGAATATAGCATTATGCCAAAATTATAAATCTATGTGTAATCTAACTAAATAAACAGTTTAGATCACTCCATAGACTGCAAATAACTAACAAATTTAACCCAAATAAGCCTGATTGTCCACTGTATACAGATATGTGCCTATATTCAAGAATTCTGGAGAAACATTGTATAAAAATGCACATGTTAAGTCAGTTTGATGCACTGGTTTATTTTGGGAAGTCCACCCAAAACTATTAAGTCACCTATGCAGCAAATATGGTTATTTTGCTCGTGATAAGGCCCCCAAAATCTACATCACCCCTCTGAACAAAGTTAACCAAAACACTTTAAATATAACAATTTTCACATGTATTGCCAATAGGTGGTGCTACAATTCATATACAGTAGATCACTTTCAAAAGAATGGATAAAGTCTCATTCTGCCTATATACCCAGTTGGACCATTCACTGCCTTTGACTTTTAATATAATTATGTAAATATAAATAATTATATAAAATTATAATATAATAATTAACAAAAGGTAAGTAATGCTAAACCACTCAGACTAGAATAGTCTTCAAAAACCCATTTGAAGAATATACTGAAAAGTAGTCACTAACTGTTCTGACAAAGTGTCTTAGTGGTCCTGAGGTCTGTGATCTGCAACTAAAATGTTCAGCATTGTCTGGGTGCATTAATCAATCAGTTAATCAATCATGTGTACACAGTAGTGAACATACAGGGAGGGAGCGGCTGGTCTGGGGGAAGTTTGCATGGCTGTGTAATATATTCCAGCAGATTTAGTGCTTTCTTACACACTGTAGGCATCACTGGGCATTCCAATCTAACAGACAGTTAGTTGAATCTTTTATGTCATTACACAGGGATCAAATGTTACTCCATTATAAGTTGTAGTAAAGATTAAGAGACCAATTGTAAGATGTAAGTGATGTAAATGTAAGGAGACCTAGCACTGCACACGTCCATTAGTGTGGCAGAAAGATACTACACTTGTATTTGATTTTGTATTTAATACCGAATCTGAAACTTAAATTTTAAATGTTAAACGTAAACGTTTGTGATGTTTAATGAAACTTAATTGTCAGTGATCTCGTAACTACTTAAACATACATTGTTCAGAGGATTTGACTTTTCAAAAAACAAAATGGCAATTTGCAAAAAAAAAACCAAAAAAAAAACAAATTGGTTTGAAATATTTCAGGTAGAAATGTAATAAAAAAGGACACAAACTCAGTCTCCCAGGGCATAGTAACAACACAGGGCACATTTGAAAATGTAAAACAACGACCTTGACAAACACCCAAGCTGAACTGAATCGTGCTGTTTAACAATGTCCGTGTTTGTGCAGCTTCTGTAATTGATGACCTGACCTTTGAACTTTCACAATAAGCCATTCAAGTCTGAACCTCTGACTCCTGTTCCTAATGGTGTCTGAAGCTACCAGTTCTGAAATGAAGAATTTCCTTTAACATCCCAAGCTACTATTTACTGTTTAGTACACAGCTGTCAAACTCAAGGCCCGCGGGCCATATCCGGCCAGTAATACAATTATATCCGGCCCACAAGACCATTATACATTGATTATTGTTATTAATGGCCCAGGCGATATGAAGTGCTGATAACACAAAGAACTACAGATCCCATAATGCAGCACAACAGAAAACTTGCTGAATGATACATTCATGATACTGGGAACATTTCCACATCATCCAAGTCAAACGTCTGTTACTGTCTGCAACACTATTGTAACCTCAAAGCCCAAGGGCGAAAAGAAAAGTTGATTCGGAAAACAGAACCTTTGAAAACCGACGGGAGGCTGAATATGTTTATTGACATGTTTCCGGTAAATCCGTGTGTCTTAATTGTGGGGCTAATATGGCTGTAATTAAGGAGTTTAATCTAAGACGGCATTTCAAGAAAAACATGAGGACAAGTTGAAAAACCTGAACGCAGACCAGTAGTTACAGAGACCAGAAGAGTTAAACAAGAAGTTCTGCCTGCGACCTAAAGTGTGATTTGGGTTTTGACCCCCGGTGCAATTGAGTTTGACAACCCCTAAATTAGTATATACCATTCCAATATTGAAGTGGCATTATGTGGAATGCTTTTTATGTTCTGACAAAAACAACTTAAGAGGTACTATAGTACTTAAAATAGTATTACCAACAATGCATACTGAAAATTACCTTGCTACACTTTCATAACTTGGTATTACAAGGTCAACAGTCATGATTAAAACAAGAAAATTTGACAGAATTATACGGTCATTTGTGTTGAACTAGTGAAACATCATCTTTGCCGAAATTATTCTGACTTAAGTGATAACAGGACATTCTGACTTAAGTGACCACTGTCTGATCATCTGGAGGGACATGACAATACTAAAGTCAGTATGCTGTTCGCATGGGGAAGGTAATTTATGTGGCAAATATTCAATAGCAAAAAAAAAAGCAAAACCTACTAGAAATCATTCTCAGTATCTTGAAGTTATGACCACCATCACATTAACAACATGCTTTATGCTTTATCAGATCTTGTTGTTCGGAAGAAATGTCAAGTCCACAGTGTTTAAGCCTGAGTCAAGAGAGAGTGCAGATTTACACAAGTGCGGGACAAGGCCCAGATCATTAGAAAGTGCTCTCGGTACTCAGAGTGCTGTCAGGTACAACGCTGTATACAAGCTACCAGAAGAGTAAGTGATCATTTTGATTTCACAAAGCTGAATCAGGTCAGTGTTCTAGTATGATTACTGAGGGCAACTGTGCATTTGCCTCTACATCCAAGTCATCTCAGTTAAGAGGCCTTAGGCTTCACCTATCCTCAAAAACATCTCAGTTAAGAGGCCTTAGGCGTCACCTATCCTCAAAAACATCTCAGTTAAGAGGCCTTAGGCGTCACCTATCCTCAAAAACATCTCAGTTAAGAGGCCTTAGGCTTCACCTATCCTCAAAAACATCTCAGTTAAGAGGCCTTAGGCGTCACCTATCCTCAAAAACATCTCAGTTAAGAGGCCTTAGGCTTCACCTATCCTCAAAAACATCTCAGTTAAGAGGCCTTAGGCTCTAGGAAAATTGGATTACATAAAGATTACAGTATGGAACTAATGAAATGACTTGTCTATTTGTGAATTTAAACCAATGTGATTACATATTTAATGGGATTACATTTAAACCCAAACACGTCCTCCTCTTCTGTACACACTCTTTACAAAAGCAAAAATGACAGTGTCTGGGGGGGGGGGTTAGGGGTAGGGGTGGTTAGGGGTGGGTGGTATCAAAGCGTACAAAATATTGTGATGTTCATCAACACAACAACCGTAGTTCAGCTACAACAGTGCAGCATGAAGGCCCGTGTGATGGGGTCCTGGTCCTTGCACGGGTGCCCTAGTGCACTGCCTGCTGCTGGGTGGCGTGAGGGGAGAGTGACCCGTCCCCCCCGGCCCCGCCGTCCCCCCTGTCCCCACCCGGGTCCTCCCCCAGAAGCCAGTACGTCCTCATCTTCCCCTTGCCCTTCATCTCCACGTCCCCTCTCAGTTCCAGCTGGAAGCAGGTGAAGTCCTGCAGAACGTCCCGCGAGGCCGACGACACGTGGATCTTCAGGGCTGCCGGAAACAATATCATTATAATTACTGATGGCACCATTAATCACAGACTTTGTTTTGACAGCGTAACGACGAGAAGTCCGTCCATCCGTCCTGAGGAGTCAGAAAGGTAACACGGTTTAATGATTTCCAAAGATGGAAGTTGAGGCTTAAATATGTCCTTGACTAAATTTCACTAATGAAGAACAATTTCCACTGGGGATACATTGGGGATTCAGCTCTGCAGTGAGGTTAATTTGTCAGGATAATTGGCTCTGCATCCTTACAAATTGCAAATCACCCCGAACCTCAGGGTCTGATTGCATAAAGTGATGTCACTGACCCAATCTATTCTAAGAGGTGTGTAATTAATATGATTCATAGGTGCATTGTAAAGATAGGAGCTTCACATTATCAGAAGGGCAGTGCAAATCATCTGAGAAAATGAGTTAAATGCCTTCAAACTTGAATTTGCATCTCTGATTATTATCATTTTGTATTTCTGTGTTTTCTGTTCATCTCTCAGCACTGAGATAGAACATTTGATTACAAATAAAATAACAGGCTTACACTCTAGACCCATAAACTCAGTTTTTAATTATACATGTTGTGCTTTTATTAGAAGAACTCTGAGAAACAGCAAGCAAATCAGTGGAATCTGCTCCTCCATCAGGACAGGAAATATGACCACTGAAGGAAATAAACAGACAGGGCAGGTTTGTAGACTGGCACTAACCCTAGTGCGAAAAACACTCTATATTGGAATAATGAAAACCTCAAATGCTTTGACAGCAAACGGTTATGAAGAATCATTTGTATTACAAATTATGCAAGTAGGAAAAATGCGGTGACCCCATAGACACTGCTGTGGTGTGAGATTCAGGGACTAGCAGTACACATTCAAACAAACACGCAAATGATCTGGATTTCTCTATGAATAGCTCCTATGCCATCATCAAAAACAATATGTTTACCAAAAACAACATACAGAATTCTACATTTCCATACCTTTACTGAAAGTATATACTGAAGATCATTGATGAAAGAAGAATGTGAACTTCTAGAAAATAATTCTGGAATTTCTTTATACATCTGTATATGTCCAATCAATATTATCAATTGCCACAAAATTGGAAGCATGCAATATGTTTTAGCATTAATATTACCATTCACTGGAACTAAGGTGCCTAGGTCGATCCCTGAGAGACAGCCACATTATCCCATGTCCATCAGACATGACCTCTGCCACTGAGTGTCCCTCTGCTATCAGCCGATCCCAGATTCATCCATCAAGCTGCCAGCTGCCACTCCGCCCCTCTCCGCCCCTCTCCGCCCCACTCCGCCCCTCTCCGCCCCTCTCCGCTCCACTCCGCTCCACTCCGCCCCACTCTGCCCACAACTGCCATTGCACATGCTGATCTCAGGCTTGTGTGCAGCTGGTCAGCCTCAAAAAGCCCATTTAGTGAAGTCCACCTCATCTGGTGTACAGTTCTAGGGTGGGTGTGGCTTCCAGAGGCAGGCTGGAGGTCTGTGTTTGAGCCGGTCTGAGCCGGTCTGAGCCGGTCTGAGCCGGTCTGAGCCGCTGAACACCACAGCACACAGCGTTCTCAGTTTGTGAGGTTGCCTGGTCTACTGCTGTGATGTTGCTCCTAAACACCCCCAATTTCACGTGAACGGCGTATCTAGCAGGGCAGAAGTTTGAGGAAACTTTGTGGTAAATAATACAGCATCCTATGACAGCATGACATCTAAATACACACTGTTATTAGCACAGCCCACTGCACTGATCATATGTGCCTATGGGCATGGCTGTGTGTGATTTCTGTACATTTGTTAGTAATTGATCAGACTCAAACACCTGAACTCAATAATTATCAGGGATGTCCATATAGCTTTAGTCCATATAGCTTTAGTCAATATAGCTTTACTCCATATAGCTTTACTCCATATAGCTTTAGTCCATATAGCTTTAGTCCATATAGCTTTAGTCCATATAGCTTTACTCCATATAGCTTTACTCCATATAGCTTTAGTCCATATAGCTTTACTCCATATAGCTTTAGTCCATATAGCTTTACTCCATATAGCTTTACTCCATATAGCTTTAGTCCATATAGCTTTACTCCATATAGCTTTACTCCATATAGCTTTACACCATATAGCTTTACTCCATATAGCTTTAGTCCATATAGCTTTAGTCCATATAGCTTTAGTCCATATAGCTTTACTCCATATAGCTTTAGTCCATATAGCTTTAGTCCATACACTCTTAGTACATCACTCTTACTTTGTACCTGCTAACTGCAAATCTCACCTGCAGCCACTATGCAAATGACTGATGTTACTGACAAAAATGTGATCAGCAGTATAATCTAGTGTATATCATTGTTTCCATCAATGACCTTCACTGTTTAGACCCTTGTGAGATTGTGGTCACATTATGACCTAAATGTTGAAGATTAAATTGTGCCATTCATATAGAAATACAAGAAACTCCAAAGGATTCCCAAACATTTATGAAACGTACGTTCACCGCTGGACTCCATGCGTGAGGATGTGTTCACTGTGTCCCCAAATAAGCAGTACCGTGGCATCTTTAGTCCTACCACACCAGCACAAACAGGGCCTGAAACACACACATGCACACACACACACACACGCGCACACACACGCGCGCACACACACGCACACACACACACACACACACACACACACACACACACACACACACACACACACGCACACACACACACACACACACACACACACACACACACACACACACACACACACACACACACACACACACACACACACACACACACACGCACACACGCACACACGCACACGCACGCACACACGCGCGCGCGCACACACACAAATACAGATTTTTATTAGTGAGAAAAAGGCAACTTTAAGATTGCACTTTGGAAAGATCTTCGTCAGGGTTAATGAAACGTCTTTGAGTCTGGTTGTTAATGAGGAGCTCTAGCCAGGTGGGCTGCAGCCAACACGTGTCCTAGAGGAGCTTCAGGGAGCCTCCACAGCTACAGCCCACACGCTCACCATTACCCAGCATGCATCTCTCAGCTCACCAGTGTGGATACCGATGCGCAGTTTGAGCTGCTGGTCGGGTCGGTGGCGGATCTTGAAGGTTCTGACAGCCTCCAGCAGTGCGAGGGACATGCGAGCGATCTCACGGGCGTGAAGCTTCCCGTTAGGCACCGGCAAACCCGACACCACCATGTACGCATCACCGATCGTTTCTACCTACAAGACAAACACCGAGACACAGGAGAGTAATGGGTCCCATTCAGACACTAGTACTACCTGAAGAGGTCCACAGTACACAGTATCTGCACTGTTACATTACACGTATAATTCTGGCATATACAAATAGATCCCAAATGTTTATTTGGGAAACTTTAGAGCAGTTAGATACCTTGTAAACGTCAAAGTTGTCTATAATAGCATCAAAACAAGTGTAGAGGTCATTGAGGAGAGCCACAACCTGTAAGACACAGACAGCATTCAGCTCACATCCTGTCCCAGCACCACACAGCACAGTGCCCTGTCCACCCAGGCTGCACACAGCACAGTGCCCTGTCCACCCAGGCTGCACACAGCACAGTGCCCTGTCCACCCAGGCTGCACACAGCACAGTGCCCTGTCCACCCAGGCTGCACACAGCACAGTGCCCTGTCCAGGCCACAGGCTGCACACAGCACAGTGCCCTGTCCACCCAGGCTGCACACAGCACAGTGCCCTGTCCACCCAGGCTGCACACAGCACAGTGCCCTGTCCACCCAGGCTGCACACAGCACAGTGCCCTGTCCACCCAGGCTGCACACAGCACAGTGCCCTGTCCACCCAGGCTGCACACAGCACAGTGCCCTGTCCACCCAGGCTGCACACAGCACAGTGCCCTGTCCACCCAGGCTGCACACAGCACAGTGCCCTGTCCACCCAGGCTGCACACAGCACAGTGCCCTGTCTACCCAGGGCAGCCTGGGACGTCCACAGCAGCCAGCACCTACGTCTCTTACTCAGGGTTCAGCTCAATCTCAAACTCAGTGTGGACTAAGACAACAACATTAAAGGGATTGTTTGGCAAAAAAATGAATGTACACAATTTTCCCTCAATGTAGTCAATTTACCTTTATTTGGTAAACAATGCTTCTTTTTTATTTAGCTAGAAAATGTGTTTTTCCATACAGAAACTATCTGATTCACAATGCTTCTGGCTCTTGTGCAATTTAAGGTGGTCTTCAGATTTAAGGCGTCTTTTTATTTAAGGCATCTTCTTATTTAAGGCATCTTCTAATTTAAGGCATCTTCTTATTTAAGGCATCTTCTTATTTAAGGCATCTTCTTATTTAAGGCAGTCTTCTTCCATTTACAACACAGTATGACTTTCTGTAATTTCTAAAGATGAACTAAACCATACCATGTAGCTAAACCAGTCTGCCATGTTTGGAATATCTTCCTGTATAATTAGGCATCGTTGTGCAGGAGATAAGAGGTGAGGTTGTGAACTCACTAGAGATGCAGTGGCTACTGGGAACCTCAGTGATGGCAACCAGGGTAGGAAATATGTAAAGAGCAATTGTTCTCACTGACTGAAATTCAGGGATGTTTTCAAATAAAGCGCAGGTCTTTATAAGTATAGTCTACACAAAATAAAAGCAAAAAATATGTGGCAAAAAATATAAATTAGTTGACAGAGAGAAATTTGTTTCATTCTGCCAACATACTGGAGGAGCAGCAGTAAGACTGACATTTGTAGTGAAACATATTTATGTATTTATTGGCAAAACCATCCCCTTTAGACAAAAACAAGAAAAACAAAGTACAGCATGTGACATTTTGGCAACAATAATTTGAAAACCAGTCTTGTAAACCCTGCTGACGCTGGACGCTCACCTGCATGGGGGTGCTCTCCGCCGACAGGGCGGTGAAGCCCACGATGTCGCTGAAGTAGATGGTGACGGAGTCGAAGGCCTCCGCCCGTACCGTCTCCCCCCTCTTCAGCTGCTCCGCCACCGAGCTGCAGCGGAGAACACACACATTACACACACATTACACACATCTGATTTAGAGACAGGGTCTGTCTCACACAAACACATGCACACACATGCACACAGATACACACATCTGATTTAGAGACAGGATCTGTCTCACACAAACACATGCACACACATGCACACAGATACACACACATTACACACATCTGATTTAGAGACAGGGTCTGTCACACACACATGCACACAGATTCACAGAGCGTAGAGTTATATATGTCATGAATGGCAGTAACTAATTTATGCATGTGATATGTAGGATAATGACTAAATGTAGGATAATGGCAGGGCTATATAGGGCTATACAGGGTTATACAGGGTTATACAGGGCTATACATGGCTATACAGGGCTATACAGGGCTATACAGGGCTATACAGGGTTATACAGGGCTATACATGGCTATACAGGGCTATACAGGGTTATACAGGGCTATACAGGGCTATACAGGGTTATACAGGGCTATACAGGGTTATATTCAGGTGGTGTGTGTGTGATATGCAGGGCTATACAGGGTTATACAGGGCTATACAGGGTTATACTCAGGTGGTGTGTGTGATATGCAGGTTTATACAGGGTTATACAGGGCTATACAGGGCTATACAGGGCTATACTCAGGTGGTGTGTGTGATATACAGGGTTATACAGGGCTATATAGGGCTATACAGGGTTATACAGGGCTATACTGAGGTGGTGTGTGTGATATGCAGGGCTATACAGGGTTATACAGGGTTATACAGGGTTATACAGGGCTATACTGAGGTGGTGTGTGTGATATGCAGGTTTATACAGGGTTATACAGGGCTATACAGGGTTATACAGGGCTATACTGAGGTGGTGTGTGTGATATGCAGGGTTATATAGGGTTATACAGGGCTATACAGGGCTATACAGGGTTATACAGGGCTATACAGAGCTATACTGAGGTGGTGTGTGTGATATGCAGGGCTATACAGGGTTATACAGGGTTATACAGGGCTATACTGAGGTGGTGTGTGTGTGATATGCAGGGTTGTGACTAACTGTGGCAGGATCTGGTACAGCAGGGCCTCCGCCTTGCGTTTCTCATCCAGGTACGCCTGTGTCCTCTCCTCCACCAGCTCCTCCAGGTTGTTAGCATATTGTTCCATGCGAGACAGCAGGTTATCCAGGATATCCCTGCTGTGCTCCCTGAAACAGCAAGACCACAGACCGAGGCTGAGAGAGGGGCAGGGGAGCAGGGGCAGGGGGGCAGTGCTGGGAACAGTGCTTGTAGTGCATGGAAGGAGCAGGTGAGAATGAAATGAGAGAATGATGGTGAGAATGTGAGAAGGTGAGAATGTCAAGTGTTTCAAACAGACAACACCACCATCTCACATCTGCCTCGAATGATGAGTGAAAGAGTCACAGTGAGTGTGAGAGGAAGACCAGCTGGAACAGTGACAGTGGAACAACAGCTGAGCCCAAATAATGCTGAAAGGGTGTGTGTGTGTGTGTGTGTGTGTGTGTGTGTGTGTGTGTGAGAGAGAGAGAGAGGGAGAGAGAGAGAGAGAGAGAGAGAGAGAGGGAGAGAGAGAGAGAGAGAGAGAGAGAGAGAGAGAGAGAGAGAGAGAGAGAGAGAGAGAGAGAGAGAGAGAGAGAGAGAGAGAGAGGGAGAGAGAGAGAGAGAGAGAGAGAGAGAGAGAGAGAGAGAGAGAGACTCTGGTCTGTCGACAGGCTCCTCGGCCCAGCAGCGCTGCATGAGCAGCCCCAGCTCCTCCCCGTGCAGCTGGGCGCTGACGGACGGCCGCAGGTACGGCCACTCGCCCAGGGCCACGCGGTCCACTACCTCTGCAGGGGGAGACTGTCGTCAGCCCCATCTGCCTGATCCAAACTCGCAAACTGACAGAGCAACAGTAACAAACCTTTCTGCAGCTGCAAAAAGCACATTCCTTCAGGCTGGAAGCAGGAAATGGGGGAGACGTGCTTACAGGAAACGGGGGAGACGTGCTTAAAGTAAATGGTGGAGACGTGTTTACAGGAAACGGGAGACGTGTTTACAGGAAACGGGAGACGTGTTTACAGGAAACAGGGGAGACGTGTTTACAGGAAACAGGGGAGACGTGTTTACAGGAAACGGGAGACATGTTTACAGGAAACAGGGGAGACGTGTTTACAGGAAACAGGGGAGACGTGTTTACAGGAAACAGGGGAGACGTGTTTACAGGAAACAGGGGAGACGTGTTTACAGGAAACAGGGGAGACGTGTTTACAGGAAACAGGGGAGACGTGTTTACAGGAAACAGGGGAGACGTGTTTACAGGAAACAGGGGAGACGTGTTTACAGGAAACGGGAGACATGTTTACAGGAAACAGGGGAGACGTGTTTACAGGAAACAGGGGAGACGTGTTTACAGGAAACGGGAGACGTGTTTACAGGAAACGGGAGACGTGTTTATAGCTGGGTCGGATTCCTCCGCATGCTTTTATTTCTCCTCGTGTTTTCTCAGTCATCGTTTTGATTTTAATGATTGTTCTTCATTTTGAAATGTTTAGTTCTTACATCCTCATATAAATGTGTTTGTACAGCTTCCAGACTGGATGGTGTGTGTGTGTGTGTGTGTGTGTGTGTGTGTAAGAGCATGTATTCTTCATCTGTACAGTGTGCACACAAGCTCTCAGTGCATTTGTAAGTAATGCAATCAAAACCCTGTGGGATCTGAGCAGGACCTGTGCGAGTGTTGGGTGTGTGGAATGAGCCATCCTCACCGGCATCTTCTGTTTACCATTAAGGTGTCTGTCTCACCGCGTTTGTACCATTACGGTGTCTGTCTCACTGCATTGGTACCATTAAGGCGTCTGTCTCACTGTGTTTGTGCCATTAAGGTGTCTGTCTCACTGTGTTTGTGCCCCTGCCCTTAATCTTGTTATTATGGTGAGTGCAGCAGGCTGGGTCAGTGCTGTGTCTCCGTGGTAATAGGTGCTGTGTCTCCGTGGTAATAGCTGCTGTGTCTCCGTGGTAATAGGCTGAGGGCCACAGTACTCACTCACACACCCACCTGCCTGGCTGAGCTGCCATAGACTGACCTTCAAACAACCTCATTATCTTTGTTCTATAAGCAATAGCACCTTAGGTATGAGTACGCAGCCTATGTAATGAATATGTGTGTGTGTGTGTGTGTCTCTCAGTACATCTGGGCGTGTGATAAATGCTCAAGGCTGTGCTGTTCCTCATTGCCTGATATGATCAGTAAAGTGCAGAGTGGTGTTGGTGACCAGGGCTAATGGTTCTGGGTGCCAGAAATACCCCAGGCACCTGCAGACCACAGCTCACATCCTCCGCCCCACACACAAGCCCCTGCACCACCCGGTGTGGGTGGGGTGCAAAGCTTTAACACAACTAAATCAGGGTCCAGGAACATGTCAGATGGACCTTCTGCTTCAGGTCAAACACAAGCCACTCGATTTCCAGTCACTATTCATAGGTGAAAGAACCATAGTTTGCATTAAATAAAACAGATACATCCTCTTTCAAATGTATTTATGTGGTCATTTTTTCCCTCAACAGTGATCTTGGTCCTCTGTCAACACGTCCCCACTGATTGTTTGGGCAGTTTTCCTGTTTCAGTGTTCGTACTGATTTCACAGGCTCGTCATCACTGAGCACCGTAGCCCACCAACACAGAACTGGGCTTTGCCTTCAGGGGGCTGGGGCTACACTACAAACAACAGCAGGTGTGTTTGGAGTGGAAGTTACACACACTTACACACACTCACACACACACTCTCACACACTTACACACACTTTAGCTATGTCTAATTCCCACCACCTTCTGCACTGCATGTAAAATCCTGCAGGTATTTCAGTAGCATTGCTTTCTCAGATTACTAAAGGTTAATGGGGAGCCTTATATACTGGAAATATGATATTGCTGGTAAGTGACAACATATGTGCATATGTGAGATCATCAAAAACTTATGAAAAAACTATTTTAATTTTTTTCTCGCACCATGGGGTCTACGACGCACAGCTACCGAGAGACAGTAGGGGGCGTAACTGAGCCAGGCCTGAATCCTTCCTACTTCTCTAGATGACCAAGAGAGCATTTTCCTTTCCAGAGATGACCATTAACAACAGGTTGTAGTGAAGTGGGAAACCCTGGGGGGATTTGTTCAGCTCATAACCATGTTCATGAGAACAGGAGAGACCAAATATACAGCTTATTTTTGATTATGTTTACCCAAATTCGAGTAACGCAAAGTTCTAGATGTTGTTACAGTTCTACAAATTAACCTAAGCAACCCACAAAGGCAGTAACACATGTCACTGTGTGTACAGGCGTGTGTACGGGTGTGTGTACAGGTGTGTACAGGTGTGTGTACGGGTGTGTGTACAGGTGTGTACGGGTGTGTGTACGTACAGGGTGTGTGTACAGGTGTGTACAGGTGTGTACGGGTGTGTGTACGGGTGTGTGTACGGGTGTGTGTACGGGTGTGTGTACGGGTGTGTGTACAGCTGTTTGAAGACACTGCAGAGCTGTTGCATCTGCACTAATGTAACAGGCCTGTTTCCTGCTTCCTGTCCAGAGTAATTGGTAGGGACACACGGTGTGTAAGATCTGAGGGACTCTGTGAAGATGGAGTCACCTGTCCGCGGGTCACAGCTGCTCTGTAGAGCATGAGCTCATGTGTGGGCACAGTTTCAGATCCTGTTAACCCACATACCAAACCCACACAAATGGCTTTGAAATGTGATCCTGCACAAGGGAAGCCGATCTGCCCCTCTGCACGTTCATTATGTCCTGAAACACTCATTTCAGTGTTGTATATCTTGGGGAAATCAAGCCACACCAACACGATCTCTGATTATTCTTTGCTCTTATTATGCCTGTTTTGGATATTTTCATTTTATATTCACCATCTCAAACACACTGAATTGCTAGGGACAGTAGTTGGGCTTTAGGAAGTAATGACATAACTGTGTTACACTGTGGCTGTAGGGCAACATGCAAAACCCTGCTGTTTCCTGACAACACA
Organism: Brachyhypopomus occidentalis; assembly: GCA_020368025.1. Lineage (NCBI taxonomy): Eukaryota > Metazoa > Chordata > Actinopteri > Gymnotiformes > Hypopomidae > Brachyhypopomus > Brachyhypopomus occidentalis. The sequence goes on along the minus strand of JAGXOD010000082.1, from coordinate 1,124,001 downwards.
GTGTTAAACCTGAGGTTCAGGTTTAGGCTGCAGCTGGAGTTTAAGAGTCTGTAGGAGTGAGGCTGGATTCTGGGCATATCCAGCACCACTGTCTGACCTTTAGGGCTGAGTGAGTCCCCTTCCATGTAGAAGACCCCTCTGCGCAGCGCCACCTCCTGGAGGATGATACCGAAGCTGTAGATGTCTCCTCTCGGCGTGCCGCCGGCTGGGGGGCTGGACATCCTCAGCAGCTCCGGGGACGTCCACAGCCTGCCTGCACAAAGCCAGAGAGCCCTTAGTAAACGCAGACTGTCCTGTGGTCCACAGACTGTCCTGTGGTCCACAGACTGTCCTGTCCTCCCGAGCCTGTCCTGTCCTTCACAGCCTGTCCTGTCCTCCACAGACTGTCCTGTGGTCCACAAACTGTCCTGTGTTCCACAGACTGTCCTGTGTTCCACAGACTGTCCTGTGGTCCACAGACTGTCCTGTGGTCCACAGACTGTCCTGTCCTCCCGAGCCTGTCCTCCCGAGTCTGTCCTGTCCTTCACAGCCTGTCCTGTCCTCCACAGACTGTCCTGTGGTCCACAGCCTGTACTGTCCTCTACAGCCTCACCTGTGTAGCCTGCCTCTGCTACTATAAACCTACCACATGAATACAGCCGTTAATTGCAGACTTTCACATTTAACTAATTGCAGGGATCAAAATCCAGTAATAGAACTGAGCACAGCTGACGGTGTGATTAACGGGTTCAGCAGGACAACAGTATGTGGAGCTCCTGCTTCATCTCCCTCTCCACAGCTAACTGGTAATTCAGCGGAGCTGCAAACAATGTGGCACTTGATCACGCTGAAGCACATACACCACATGTAGCCGTGGCTCACTACCCCACCCTCCTCCACCCTCACTGACACCACCTCTACTCCTACTGTGGGTGGGAGAGAGAGAAGGGCTCATCCACCCACGGGCGTAGTAGGCGTGGCCGTCCTCGGGTTCCGACTCGGCTCTGAAGCTGGACAGCCCGTAGTCGGTGATCTTCAACACGAAGCGGTTGTCCACCACGCAGTTGGAGGACTTCAGGTTGCCATGGGACACAATGACACTGTTGTGGAGGAAGGTCATACCCTATGGGGAGGCAAAGGCATTGGGAGTCAGCTGGGAAGAGCACCAGTACGAGTGTTCCTTCAAGTGCAGAGCGGGTGTAAGATCAACTGTATGCAGCCAAAGACAAACACACATACCTTCACAATGTCATTGATTAGAGAATATTTGAACATCCAGTCCAACGTGATGCTCTCGTTCTCTAGAATATCCTAAACACACAAAGGTACAGACACAAACAAACGCTTAATCAGGGACGCGGCTCAGTCCTCTTTCAAAATGCATTTTATCATCACGTGTGAATGGATGTTTGCTGTGAAGTCAACTGTAGCTTGTATCTGTGTCATCTGCTACACACACAGGTGTATCTGTGTCATCTGCTACACACACAGGTGTATCTGTGTCATCTGCTACGCACAAAGATGTATCTGTGTCATCTGCTACACACACAGGTGTATCTGTGTCATCTGCTACACACATAGGTGTATCTGTGTCATCTGCTACGCACACAGGTGTATCTGTGTCATCTGCTACGCACACAGGTGTATCTGTGTCATCTGCTACGCACACAGGTGTATCTGTGTCATCTGCTACGCACACAGGTGTATCTGTGTCATCTGCTTGTATCTGTGTCATCTGCTACACACATAGGTGTATCTGTGTCATCTGCTACACACACAGGTGTATCTGTGTCATCTGCTACACACACAGGTGTATCTGTGTCATCTGCTACACACACAGGTGTATTTGTGTCATCTGCTACACACACAGGTATGAGCTGAGTAAGTGTGGAACTGAACTCTGTTTGGCTTTGGGTGAATAGGGCTTTGGATGCAACGTCTCCTGCCTGGTCTATGAGAACAGGAGTGTATAGGAGTGTAGAGGAGTGTATAGGAGTGTAGAGGAGTCTAGTGGAGTATAGAGGAGTGTAGAGGAGTGTAGTGGCGTGTATAGGAGTTGTAGTAGGTGGGCTGTGTGGGGTGGAGCAGACCTGCAGACTGCCGCGTGAGCAGTACTCTGTGACGATGCAGATGTTGGGTGGGTCAATGCACGCTCCAATAAAGCGGGTCAAATGGTCATTCTGTACATCCCTCATCTAAAGAACAGCAGGGAAACATCATACATACACACTCCCCACACACACACTCACGCATGCCAAAGTGACACACTCCCCACACACACACGCTCACGCATGCCAAAGTGACACATCTCACAGACTCACGTGCTTCAGTTCAAACAGAACCTTCCTGGTCAGCTCAATGCGTTTCCTGTTGACGTATTTGATAGCCACAATGTTCCCCTGGGGATCAGATTGATATGTGGAGGATGAGCAGTGGAGTGTGAGCTCTTTGCCATTTTGAGGGCTTAAGGAAAAGAGCCCAGCGACACACTGGCGCCCCCTGCTGGCCGTACCTTAAAGTAGGCGGTCTTAGCAAACACCTGGAAGTTCCCGTCAGCAGTGAGCAAAGAGCCGTAGTTGGAGCCCCGCTGGGGAGGAGAAGAGGCTTCAAATCAGCCACAACGTTCCTCGTTATCTCGTTCCTTCTTTATGGGGTTATTTTAGGTCTCTGTAATGTAATAGGTGTGTGTGTGTGTGTGTGTGTGAGTGTGTGTGTTTGTGTTACTCACCAGAGAGAGGGTGAGCTTACTCCCAGCACTGTAACAGGTGTGTAATGTAACAGGTATGTGTGTGTGTGTGTGAGTGTGTGTGTGTGTGTGTGTGTGTGAGTGTGTGTGTGTGTACCCACCAGAGAGAGGGTGAGCTTACTCCCAGCACTCCGCAGCACCTTCTCCAGGTTGCTCATCTGCAAGTCCTCCCAGCAGATCCTCCAGAGCTGAGCAGCCAACTCCTTCTCCAACTTCAGCTTCCTGTGTGTGTGTGTGTGTATAAGAGGGGAACAAGAGAGAGGTAGAGGGTGAGAGAATCATCAAGCCCATAGTTCTGGAAATGAAGAGACAGAGAAAGAGAGAGAGAGAGAGAGAGAGAGAGAGAGAGAGAAAGAGAAAGAGAAAGAGAGAGAGATATCACATCTGCTCACCTGTATATGAAGACAGTGATGGTGAAGATGGTGATAAAGATGAAGAACACTACAATAGAAACCATCTGGAGCATCGTGATGGTCCCTGAAAAAGGGAGGATGAGAGAAAGTGGCAGTTCCTTCTGACGGGACTCCCATCCTGCAGAATAATGCCACTGAGAACACGAACAGCTTTAAGGATGGAACAGGCAGGACCAACCTCACAGCACAGTGCCAAACCCAACTAACACAGCAAACCTTGCATGCTAATTCAGTGCTAAGGAGGTAAAGACAGAGGAGGAAAGCAGGGAAAGTCATGAAGAGGTTTTCACCATCAGTAAAGGTTGAACAGGGCTGACGTTACCCACATGCAGTACATTCGGGGTTATCGTTCTTGAAGCCACAGAACGGCATGTCTGGGGGAATCTCGCCCCCTGGCCAGTGGATGGACATGTTGGGAAGCCCCTCGATCTGTTTCTGTGTCCCATTATACACCGCCACAATCTGGACAAGTATAAAACAACAAAACAGAATAAACAACAGAATAAAACAACAAAAGGTAACGAACGTCTCCATGGAAGCTGATTCGGAAAAGTCTGGAACTGGAAGGTCTGATCAATTTAGAAAATAACCAAGAAAAAAAAAACGTTAGCTACACAACTCAAGGCTACAGTGCAGGCTTTACAGCTTCTAAATATGTTTAAATAACCTAGTTTATTTGAAATAGATTTGCTGAGAAATTCTGAATACGAAGGCTCGTGGTGTAGCAGGCCTGCCTGGAGGCCAGTGGTGTTCTCACCCGCTGAGTAATTACCAAAACATATTAGATTCCTGTATTATTAGCGTAGCAGTTGGGCTCCAGTGCAGATTAAATTTAAGATTCTTTGCTATATTATTGGAAAACACAGATTCTGTCTCTGTAGAGGCAGTAGGCTAATTAGAGCATGATCAGAACAATGGTGTAAATACATACACACACACACACAAACAAACGTGTTTGCACCAGTAGCTCATCTTCTAACTAGTAATCAGGTGAGGGAGAGACCATTACTGAATACAGGAAGGTAACTGACTTGTGTTTGTAATCAGAGAAAAAAACAGCTACCAGAGAGACTGGTGTGTGTGTGTGTGTGTGTGTGTGTGTGTGTGTGTGTGTGTACTCACGCAAATGTGCAAGTGTGTCAGAGAGACATACTACCTGAAAAATGCCGGTGTTGGTATCGTCCATGTCCCACAGGGCGAAGTCTGTCTCTCTGTCTCCATTCTCGTCTATCTGCACAAGCCCCGTCACCCCTGCACACAGATGGGGCTAGTACCTGTTAGCACCTGCACACAGATGGGGCTAGTACCTGTTAGCACCTGCACACAGATGGGGCTAGTACCTGTTAGCACCTGCACACAGATGGGGCTAGTACCTGTTAGCACCTGCACACAGATGGGGCTAGTACCTGTTAGCACCTGCACACAGATGGGGCTAGTACCTGTTAGCACCTGCACACAGATGGGGCTAGTACCTGTTAGCACCTGCACACAGATGGGGCTACAGAGGGGGGCTAGTACCTGTTAGCACCTGCACACAGATGGGGCTAGTACCTGTTAGCACCTGCACACAGATGGGGCTAGTACCTGTTAGCACCTGCACACAGATGGGGCTAGTACCTGTTAGCACCTGCACACAGATGGGGCTAGTACCTGTTAGCACCTGCACACAGATGGGGCTAGTACCTGTTAGCACCTGCACACAGATGGGGCTAGTACCTGTTAGCACCTGCACACAGATGGGGCTAGTACCTGTTAGCACCTGCACACAGATGGGGCTAGTACCTGTTAGCACCTGCACACAGATGGGGCTAGCACCTGCACACAGATGGGGCTAGTACCTGTTAGCACCTGCACACAGATGGGGCTAGTACCTGTTAGCACCTGCACACAGATGGGGCTAGTACCTGTTAGCACCTGCACACAGATGGGGCTAGTACCTGTTAGCACCTGCACACAGATGGGGCTAGTACCTGTTAGCACCTGCACACAGATGGGGCTAGTACCTGTTAGCACCTGCACACAGATGGGGCTAGTACCTGTTAGCACCTGCACACAGATGGGGCTAGTACCTGTTAGCACCTGCACACAGATGGGGCTAGTACCTGTTAGCACCTGCACACAGATGGGGCTAGTACCTGTTAGCACCTGCACACAGATGGGGCTAGTACCTGTTAGCACCTGCACACAGATGGGGCTAGTACCTGTTAGCACCTGCACACAGATGGGGCTAGTACCTGTTAGCACCTGCACACAGATGGGGCTAGTACCTGTTAGCACCTGCACACAGATGGGACTAGTACCTGTTAGGTACAGCATGCATACACGTTACTGCTGAAAGGTGTACACAACAGAGATGTTCAAAAGTCGCAAAATACAAATCCAGGTCAAGTCATGAGTCTTTACGCTGGAGTACAAGTCAAGTCTCAAGTCAATACCAGGATAATCTTAGGGACAGGAGATGGAAAATAACTGTATTTTTCATATTAGCTGTATTGACGGCTAAGCGGCTAGTGTAAGTCTATGGGCCAGTGATGTTGGGGGTCATGTGAGGAGTCTATGGGCTCTCAGTTCCTGCTGGAGAGCCCCCTAGGGTTAGGGTTAGGGGCCCCGCGTACCTGCAGCAGGAGCAGGTGAAGCTAGACACTCAGGGGAAGGCAGAACTGACATTTAAACAGATATGAAAAGGCTTAGCCATTATCATTCTGGAAATGTCAAAGCCATATAGGAGGGAAATAGATGGAGAGAGAGAGAGAGAGAGAGAGAGAGAATAGAGTGCATGCCACACACACACAAACACACACACAGAGAAATCATTTGTCATACAGAGTATACTGTGTTTAGCAGGGAGGGAGGTGGATGTGTGGTGGAGATCAGTGGCACTTGTATCTTATCTACTTATGACTCAACACACACTGTATATGTACTGACACTCAACACACACTGTATATGTACCGACACTCAACACACACTGTATATGTACCGTCACTCAACACACTGTATATGTACCGTCACTCAACACACACTGTATATGTACCGTCACTCAACACACTGTATATGTACCGTCACTCAACACACACTGTATATGTACCGACACTCAACACACACTGTATATGTACCGACACTCAACACACACTGTATATGTACTGACACTCAACACACACTGTATATGTACCGACACTCAACACACACTGTATATGTACCGTCACTCAACACACTGTATATGTACCGTCACTCAACACACACTGTATATGTACCGACACTCAACACACACTGTATATGTACCGTCACTCAACACACACTGTATATGTACTGTCACTCAACACACACTGTATATGTACTGTCACTCAACACACACTGTATATGTACTGTCACTCAACACACACTGTATATGTACTGTCACTCAACACACACTGTATATGTACCGTCAGCCACTAAAATAAATGATCAGTTACATTCCAATGCATACAGAAAGGCACTGAATTTCCCATCTAAAGGAAAATGTCCACCAGCAAAGCAAGTTTGTATGCTAATGGTGCTGATCCCTTATTGGATGCTAATGGTGCTGATGAGGGAGAGCTGTGTAGATGCAGCACACGACATGACAGCAGTGACACGCACAACCGCTACCACGGCAACAATGCATCAGTGGTGTTGAACCAACTTGAGCCCAATTGGCTCTGTGCAACATCCATCAAAAGACAAGGCAGGTAGCACTCCAGTGTCTCTGAACAGAGGATGTAGTTCCCTAGAAGAGTCTGATTCATCTTCATATGGGAAGAAAGGTGAAGTTCAAATGGGTGGTAGGGATAATGGAGGTTACAGGGTGCAGATGCTAGGCGCTGTAACAGTCAGGGCTAACACGCCTAGGGGACTATGGACAGTAGGATGAAACATGAATGAAAATGGGCCTTTCTGTGAATTCTGAGCTTCTGCATTTCGGCGAATGAGACTTATCAACTCAGAATGGATCCTAATCATAACAACACAACCATTTACAGTTCTGTCTGTCTGCGTCCCCCCATCTCTTACGTAGAGTCTATTTCTGCTATGGAAAGACACATGTTCAGCTCCTACATTATACTGCCCTTTCCTACGTCCTGGGGACTATACTTCTGTCTTGCCTTCCCACCTGTATTTACTCTGTTGTTTTTGGCATGTGACCCATTTTGTTGATGAAGGTGAATGAGCCACTCTGCCGTAATTCAGTGGGGGTGTCCAATCAGCATTCAGGAAGGTTCAAACTGCTGTGTCGCACTCTGGTACACAGGCTGGTGGAGGGGACCAATCAGGAGATTACAGCAGGAGACAGAAAGAATACAGAGGCTAAACGGTCAAGGAAGTGATTGACGTGTGTAAGAACACACAAACACATGTACACACAAACACACACACACACACCTGAAGAATGTTTAGACATTGTTTAGAGTTGTTGATCATTCACTATGTGATTCAGAAAAGCGACCAAAAGCACAAGACCAATACAAAAATGAACAGCTGTAGTTTAGCACTGGCCAACACACAGTTCATCTGGATCACTGCAGTGCTGCTCTGTCTTCCTGAAACTTAGGAGCTAGATCTACAGTCTATAGACTTCAGCATACCTGCTGCTGTCCATAGTTCTCCCGATATCCATCCATGGTAAGATCCAGACCAGGGAACCACTGCTGGCCAGACATCTTTGTGTGGGAAACCTCTTTGATTCCTGTGGTGACTTGGACATGCATAAAAACACCAGCTGTACAAGTCACCAGCCACCACTGTGCACCAGTCATGTCACTGTTGGTGCGATGGGAGTAACACTGCCAAAGGAATAAATAAATGGTGTGCAGTGGTCTGGTGATGCAAGAGGCTGGGGGGTGAAATGTGCAACAGATGGGATGCAAATGAGGAGTTGCAAATAAGGCTGGATAGTAAGGAGGAAGTGGAGGGGTGATGCAGCACCACGGACAGCGACTGTGCCGTACCACGAGAGAAGAAACAAGAGGCAAAATACACTAGCTAGAAATACACTAGCTTAAAACTTACATGTAACTGTCTGCTGTGATGGCAGAGGCAGAGGTGTCGAGCTTGTCACCGAGTCTGCTTGGCTCTACAGAGGTCCGAGTGCACGTTAAGCAGCGACTCGACTCTAAACAGCCAATTATGAAAGAGAGACAGGGGCACTGAAGGAGATGAAAGTTATCCGTGTTATCTTTGCTCCATGTAGGAGGCAATTTCCTTTCTGTGTTTAATAAGAGTGGGTCTGAATACGGAGCATCACATGGGGTCCGCTCTCCCAAACAGACATGCAGTTCTGACACTGCCCCCCCTCTGGAGGGAGCTGTTTCAACTCTATACTCCTCTGCTGCATAGAGGAAATGCAGATGTAACTAGGGAATCCCACCAGAGATCTTCCATAAAACCCTGTTGCGTTTGACCATGGCTCCCCCCTCCCCCCTCCTGTGACCTCCACACAAGGACATCAAAAAGGTGCATATGGCTACAGCTCATCGTCCTGTTAGGTGCTACTACACTTAACTGTACTACATTTGTTGTACCACTGCATCCAGTTTCCATGACAGTACAGTATGTAAGCTAAGCGTTTCAGTGATACCACTGGAGTAACACAGTGCTTTACATGTGCTTTCACAATCATGAATGACTGTACTGTACTTTTATATTCCACTACTACAGTAAGCTTGTATGCCTATTTATAATATTATAATATAAACACTTTGGTAGAATGTCAATTTATTGAACAATGAACTTGTCAAAATAATGAATGACATTTGTATGCTAATAAGAACTGCAAAATAAACTGCTTGATCAGAATAAACCTCAAAATAATCATACTATGGCTCAATGAATCTACTCCTCAAATGATTGGGTCGTTGTGGAAGGCTGTCGATGTCTGAGCACACATTTGGAAGCCACATAGGTCCACAGAGGGTGTGTGTGAGTGGTACAGCTCAGCCGTGTCAGCCCTGTCACTGCTGTGTGTCACACAGAGGGTGTGTGTGAGTGGTACAGCTCAGCCGTGTCAGCCCTGTCACTGCTGTGTCACACAGAGGGCGTGTGTGAGCGGTACAGCTCAGCTGTGTCAGCCCTGTCACTGCTGTGTCACACAGAGGGTGTGTGTGAGGGTGGTACAGCTCAGCTGTGTCAGCCCTGTCACTGCTGTGTCACACAGAGGGTGTGTGTGAGCAGCTCACAGCCCTGTCACTGCTGTGTCACACAGAGCGTGTGTGTGGCCAGCTGTGTCACCCTGTCACTGTGTGTGTCACACAGAGGGTGTGTGTGAGTACAGCTCAGCTCAGCTGTGTCAGCCCTGTCACTGCTGTGTCACACAGAGGTGTGTGTGAGCGGTACAGCTCAGCTGTGTCAGCCCTGTCACTGCTGTGTCACACAGAGGGTGTGTGTGAGCGGTACAGCTCAGCTGTGTCAGCCCTGTCACTGCTGTGTCACACAGAGGGTGTGTGTGAGCGGTACAGCTCAGCTGTGTCAGCCCTGTCACTGCTGTGTCACACAGAGGGTGTGTGTGAGCGGTACAGCTCAGCTGTGTCAGCCCTGTCACTGCTGTGTCACACAGAGCGTGTGTGTGAGCGGTACAGCTCAGCTGTGTCAGCCGTGTCACTGCTGTCACACAGAGGGTGTGTGTGAGCGGTACAGCTCAGCCGTGTCAGCCCTGTCACTGCTGTGTCACACAGAGGGTGTGTGTGAGCGGTACAGCTCAGCTGTGTCAGCCCTGTCACTGCTGTGTCACACAGAGGGTGTGTGTGAGCGGTACAGCTCAGCTGTGTCAGCCCTGCTGACTAATGCTGCACAGATGCAGACTGGAGAACAGCCTAAGACTTTACACACACACCAAGGCCAACACTCTCCCCACGTCAACCACACAAGGTGAGATTTATAGCCACACTATAAGGGAGGGCGAAGAGAATGACGAGGTGAAAGCGGAGAGGGAGGGAGCAACTGATGGAGGGGAAACTGTGAGCAGGGGACAGATGGATGGGAGAGATAAGTGGGTGGAGAAGACCACAGGGCCATTTCAAACACAAAGTGCCAGGGCTTAAAGACAGGCAGACGCTCTGGGCTGAACTGATTACAGTGCTGGTCACCACCCCTGGAGTTGAGCCGTGGGTATAGCAGAGCACAGTGTAGTCACCACCCCTGGAGATGAGCCGTGGGTATAGCAGAGCACAGTGTAGTCACCACCCCTGGAGATGAGCCGTGGGTATAGCAGAGCACAGTGTATCCATGAATGAATCTACAATCTATGGACCTCTGTAATAAAGTGGTCTAGGACTGAAGACGCAGTGAGTTTCACAGTCTGTTTCTCTTTCAAGGAGTCTCGACTGCTCCTTCTTCTTCAGTTGTAATACACAGGCCCTGCTACACACACACCCACCCACGCACCCCCACCCACACACCCAGTCTGGCAAAATGGAGCCACCATCTACAAGTGCAGACTGTTCTGTTTTATAACAGATTTCCCGACGTGATGGTTTGTTTTCTCAGGGTTTGCAGAGTCCAAACTCCCCCTGCAGGGAAGGAACCAGCGACTCAGTCACGTGTCTTCTTACTCTTGAATGGCTTCTGCTTTATGGAGCCCTGGTGCTGGAGGCAGGGGTGGGGGGGGGGGTGTCCCTGCACGTGTCCCTGCACGTGTCCCTGCTCCTGTGAAGACATGTGCCTCCCTGACCTCTCAATAATTCATTCAGGTCTGGAAGAGCAGACACAACACTGAACAGGAGACTCAATCAACTGCTGAAGGATGGAAAAAAAAAACATCCATTCAGAGATGACAGGAGTCCCGAGTCTCCATCGTCCCAGGGGACGTGCCAGACAGACACTGAAATGATACCTTGCAGTAGGTCTCACAAATGTCATTTGGCAAGCAAATCCTCCCAGCATTAGTGAAGCCAGCGAGGAAGATTCACCATGTCATGTGTTCATAAGCAGCACTGGGGGAACATGTTTAGCCCAGAGATGTAACATCCCCAGATGGGCCTTTCAAACACATTACTGATGCCTGCCAATTACACTGCATGTGAATAACCTCTTAAGGAAAGAATTATATTACTAGAGGTTCAGATGAACAGTAATGTGTCGTTATACAGTATATATTCACATATTCAGACATGATCCGGTCCACAGCTAAATGCAGAAGCCAACAGCTGAACACATGCTTTGGTTTATGGTATATATAAATATTCCTCTTTAAGCTGCTGATTTGCTGTAGTTGATCCTGGCAAATATAATGTGCGGAATACTTCATTTTCAACCATGAGTGAGTGACACATTCTTCATAAACCTGTTTCAGTAAATATATCTCTGGGGCAAGACTGCCACTTGCCCCGTTTCTCTGGGGCAGTGTGCTCACCGTGGTATGTTCGGTTCCACATCCTCTTGGTGATGCTCTCTCGAGAGGGCTGGCCCTGTCTCTCCGCTAAGCTCTCATTCAGGGCGTGAACGTACAGCATGAGACCATCGTAGAAGCCTCCAGAGATTATGTTCATCTGCAAATAAAAACCCAATGACAACAAATCATATCAGAAAATGTTCAATAATGTTTACAGAACAATAACAAAATTAGAAAAAATACATTGAAATATATTCAGACCTTAATTATTTAACATATTTGCTAAACAGAAGAAATGAACAAATAAGGGGTTGTGTGACAGAACCGTTAGCATATTGTGAAGGCAGACCTGTATAGGCAGACCTGTTAGCGTATTGTGAAGGCAGACCTGTAAAGCCACACCTGTTAGTGTATTGTGAAGGCAGACCTGTTAGTGTATTGTGAAGGCAGACCTGTTAGCGTATTGTGAAGGCAGAACTGTTAGCGTATTGTGAAGGCAGACCTGTGAAAGCAGACCTGTGAAGGTAGACCTGTAAAGGCAGACCTGTGAAGGTAGACCTGTAAAGGCAGACCTGTGAAAGCAGACCTGTTAGCGTATTGTGAAGGCAGAACTGTTAGCGTATTGTGAAGGCAGACCTGTGAAAGCAGACCTGTGAAGGCAGACCTGTGAAAGCAGACCTGTGAAGGTAGACCTGTAAAGGCAGACCTGTGAAAGCAGACCTGTTAGCGTATTGTGAAGGCAGACATGTGAAAGCAGACCTGTAAAGGCAGACCTGTTAGCGTATTGTGAAGGCAGACCTGTGAAAGCAGACCTGTTAGCATATTGTGAAGGCAGACCTGTAAAGGCAGACCTGTAAAGGCAGACCTGTAAAGGCAGACCTGTTAGTATCAGAAAAATAACCTTCTGCTTAATGTGAACTCAAAGTCCAGTGAGCTAATATTGGTCTTCAGGAAGCAGTAGAGTATGCAGACACATTACTCTAAATGGGTGTACTGTAGGGAGGGGCAGCGGCTTAAAGTTCCTTGGCATATACATTAGGGAGCCTCTATGAGCTGGAGAAAGCCAACGTGTGGTCGTGAGGGCACTACAGTGCCTCTCCTAGCTCACAAAGCCCACATCCTCAGATCATGTAGTGTTGAGAGGACCCTGAGAAATCGTCTGGGACTGTGTTACTGGACCACTCTGCATAGCTGTCAGGGCCGTGGACACGCCCACCACATGAGCAGGCCACGCCCCCCTCCTTCCTGGAGACACCAAGCACTGCGTATATGCGTATCGTGTATGTAGTATTAACCTGCTGTCCCTCAGGTTTACAGGACATTAACCAGAGTTCACCAACAGAGCATGACAAGTTCTGAACACAGATGAGAGTTCTACCTGTAACCTACAGGCTGCAGCTCGATCAGACAAACCACTCCAGAAAATAGCTATGAGTTAAAATAGTTCTGAATTATGTTTAAATTTTACATTTACTTTTAATTTCCTTTGTTGTCATCGCTGTTCAATTACCCATGGATCACACAGGCTATATTGAAATACAATATTGATGGTGAATGACTCAGTAAACTTTATGCTGTTCACTTCTGCTGTATAATGACCTCATCTATTGATTTAGTCTCTTTTTAAACTGATATTCCTTTGCTCACATTGTTGTGTTACCTTAAAGTATATTAATAGCCTGCATGCGTAAATGTTTATTTCACGTTCCGGTGTAATAAGAAGCACTATAGTTTTTATTACTCATCTATGTTGAATCCCATTATCAGTAATCAATTGATGATGGGTTTCTACCTTAACCTTGAACACGCCGACCTGACACAGATAACTCACTGGCTCAACACAGGCTGCACGGTGCAGTTTAAGGATTGTTCAAAACCATCCAGAAATACTACATTTCTAAGTTTTACATAGTTTATTAATGGGGAAATTGAGTGTCTACATTGAATCCATCCATGCCGGTGAAAAAACACACACACACACACACAAACACAACCACACACACACACACACACACACACACACACACACTAGGGCATGGCGACCCCAGCATCACTGTCTATATGTTTATTAACACAGCCACAATAACCAACCCCAAAGGCTCAGTTGTTATCAGAGCTTCCTCCTCATGCATCACTGAGACCATCATATCTCATGCAACATGTGTAATTGATATGTGCAAGTCATTTTAATAAAACTGGCTTTAGTGACATATCGCCTTGCAATGCCAGTTGTTGCTATGGCAGCAATCAAGCGAGGAAGCCACAGATCTGTAATAAAAAGCTCTGTTCTGAGATCAGTGGTGGAAACGTAAGAAGAACTGACCAACACGCTTGGACATTCAGAACCCATGGACTGAATGTTTTGATTTGAATAAACTACTGTGATTATAAACCTCCTGTAACGTCGGAAGCCTTGTGTTTTACACTACTGCTCTCCCCTCATAATTAACGAATTTACACCTCAAATATCAAAAGCGTAATCAAATTCCATAATCAAATAGTCAAAATTCAAACACACACACACACACACAGCAAACACACTGGCCATAAGTGACGAGAGGAACTGAGCTACTGTGTCTTGCACATAGCTGCACACATCTGTGCTGCTGAGGCGAGTGGACCTGGTTGGGAGGGTCTCTGTGTGAGTCACGCGCCGTCTGCACGAGCCGCCTGCACGAGCCGTCTGCACGAGCCGCCTGCACGAAAGCCGCCTGCACGCGCCGTCTGCACGCGGCTGCAGGAGCTCATACAGTCTAATACAAACCTTCATAGTGACTTCACACGAAAGACACATCTGTGCTGCTGAGGCGAGTGGACCTGGTTGGGAGGGTCTCTGTGTGAGTCACGCGCCGTCTGCACGCGGCTGCAGGAGCTCATACAGTCTAATACAAACCTTCATAGTGACTTCACACGAAAGACACAGATGTGCGTGCGAGGCCGCACGGGCACACGGAGCTGCCGTCTCTCACCAGGGAGTCCTCCACGGTGAAGTTGAACATCTTCTTCGCACGTCCCTTCATGTCCCTGACGAAGTCTCTGTACTCTGGGTTCTGCGGCTCTCTGTAGGTCAGAATCTTCACACTCTGAGAACAAAGCGAGAGGCGAGAGTGGCAGAGAAACGCTGCTCATGTGTGACACAGCAACGCTGCGACGCGCAGAACGCGGGGGGCGTCGGCATCACTCGCCATTTACAGCTAAAACGACATCATCCTTACTGACACAAACAGGTCTCTCTGGTCAGGAGTGACGTGTTAAAAACGCACAAAACATTACGCCGTTTCCTGAGATATGTTCTGACATCTTCCTCCAGCCATCTCCCCTCCCTATGAGTAGATCGGACACACACACACACACACACACACTGTGGTCCGTATCCAGCCACCCAGCACCTTAAGGGCTCCTCTGCCGCCGTGACAGCTGCGACTTTAACTGTGAGCTTCATACGGACGTGCAGACGAAGATGGAGGAAGATGGAGGCCACGTTTACACCCCTCCAGTTTCCATCAGCTCCACCCATCCAGATTGTGTCCAGGAACACGCTGGCCGAGCCCCATGACAGCCAGCAGCGCATCCCTGACCATCTCCAAACGTGGTGGGAGAAATGGCCCGTGGTTCTCCAAGACATACGGTCCCATTTACACTTATATTTAGCACTGATCACTTGTGATCCAATCACACATGTTAAGTCTGGGTGTAACTGGGGTCACAGTGGCACACAGGTGCAGTGTGTTAGAGGAAGGTGTGTTAGAGGAAGGTGTGTTAGAGGAAGGTGTGCTAGAGGAAGGTGTGCTAGAGGAAGGTGTGTTAGAGGAAGGTGTGTTAGAGGAAGGTGTGTTAGAGGAAGGTGTGTTAGAGGAAGGTGTGTTAGAGGATGATGTGTTAGAGGAAGGTGTGTTAGAGGAAGGTGTGTTAGAGGAAGGTGTGCTAGAGGAAGGTGTGTTAGAGGAAGGTGTGCTAGAGGATGATGGCGTGCTAGATGTAGGTGTGTTAGAGGAAGGTGTGTAGAGGATGTTGTGTTAGAGGAAGGTGTGCTAGAGGAAGGTGTGTTAGAGGAAGGTGTGTTAGAGGAAGGTGTGCTAGAGGAAGGTGTGCTAGAGGAAGGTGTGTTAGAGGAAGGTGTGTTAGAGGAAGGTGTGCTAGAGGAAGTGTGTGTTAGAGGAAGGTGTTAGAGGAAGGTGTGTTAGAGGAAGGTGTGTTAGAGGAAGGTGTGTTAGAGGAAGGTGTGTTAGAGGAAGGTGTGCTAGAGGAAGGTGTGCTAGAGGAAGGTGTGCTAGAGGAAGGTGTGTTAGAGGAAGGTGTGTTAGAGGAAGGTGTGTTAGAGGAAGGTGTGTTAGAGGAAGGTGTGTTAGAGGAAGGTGTGCTAGAGGAAGGTGTGTTAGAGGAAGGTGTGTTAGAGGAAGGTGTGTTAGAGGAAGGTGTGTTAGAGGAAGGTGTGTTAGAGGAAGGTGTGTTAGAGGAAGGTGTTAGAGGAAGGTGTGTTAGAGGAAAGTGTGTTAGAGGAAGGTGTGCAAGAGGAAGGTGTGTTAGAGGAAGGCGTGATAGAGGAATGGGAGTAAGAGGAAGGTGTGTTAGAGGAAGGTGTGTTAGAGGAAGGTGTGTTAGAGGAAGGTGTGTTAGAGGAAGGTGTGTTAGAGGAAGGTGTGTTAGAGGAAGGTGTGTTAGAGGAAGGTGTGTTAGAGGAAGGTGTGCTAGAGGAAGGTGTGTTAGAGGAAGGTGTGTTAGAGGAAGGTGTGTTAGAGGAAGGTGTGTTAGAGGAAGGTGTGTTAGAGGAAGGTGTGTTAGAGGAAGGTGTGTTAGAGGAAGGTGTGTTAGAGGAAGGTGTGTTAGAGGAAGGTGTGTTAGAGGAAGGTGTGTTAGAGGAAGGTGTGTTAGAGGAAGGTGTGTTAGAGGAAGGTGTGCTAGAGGAAGGTGTGCTAGAGGAAGGTGTGCTAGAGGAAGGTGTGTTAGAGGAGAGGTGTGTTAGGGGAAGGTGTGTTAGAGGAAGGTGTGTTAGAGGAAAGTGTGCTAGAGGAAGTGTTGGTAGAGGAAGGCGTGTTAGAGGAAGGTGTGTTAGAGGAAGGTGTGTTAGAGGAAGGTGTGTTAGAGGAAGGTGTGTTAGAGGAAGGTGTGTTAGAGGAAGGTGTGTTAGAGGAAGGTGTGTTAGAGGAAGGTGTGCTAGAGGAAGGTGTGCTAGAGGAAGGTGTGTTAGAGGAAGGTGTGTTAGAGGAAGGTGGAGGAAGGTGTGCTAGAGGATGATGTGTTAGAGGAAGGTGTGTTAGAGGAAGGTGTGTTAGAGGAAGGTGTGTTAGAGGAAGGTGTGTTAGAGGAAGGTGTGCTAGAGGGAGGTGTGGAAGGTGTGCTAGAGGAAGGTGTGTTAGAGGAAGGTGTGTTAGAGGAAGGTGTAGAGGAAGGTGTGTTAGAGGAAGGTGTGGAGGAAGGTGTGTTAGAGGAAGGTGTGTTAGAGGAAGGTGTGCTAGAGGAAGGTGTGTTAGAGGAAGGTGTGTTAGAGGAAGGTGTGTTAGAGGAAGGTGTGTTAGAGGAAGGTGTGTTAGAGGAAGGTGTGCTAGAGGAAGGTGTGTTAGAGGAAGGTGTGTTAGAGGAAGGTGTGTTAGAGGAAGGTGTGTTAGAGGAAGGTGTGTTAGAGGAAGGTGTGCTAGAGGAAGGTGTGTTTAGAGGAAGGTGTGCTAGAGGAAGGTGTGTTAGAGGAAGGTGTGTTAGAGGAAGGTGTGCTAGAGGAAGGTGTGTTAGAGGAAGGTGTGTTAGAGGAAGGTGTGTTAGAGGAAGGTGTGTTAGAGGAAGGTGTGCTAGAGGAAGGTGTGTTAGAGGAAGGTGTGCTAGAGGAAGGTGTGTTAGAGGAAGGTGTGTTAGAGGAAGGTGTGCTAGAGGAAGGTGTGCTAGAGGAAGGAAGGTGTGTTAGAGGAAGGTGTGTTAGAGGAAGGTGTGCTAGAGGAAGGTGTGCTAGAGGAAGGTGTGCTAGAGGAAGGTGTGTTAGAGGAAGGTGTGCTAGAGGAAGGTGTGTTAGAGGAAGGTGTGCTAGAGGAAGGTGTGTTAGAGGAAGGTGTGTTAGAGGAAGGTGTGTTAGAGGAAGGCGTGTTAGAGGAAGGCGTGTTAGAGGAAGGCGTGTTAGAGGAAGGCGTGTTAGAGGAAGGCGTGTTAGAGGAAGGCGTGTTAGAGGAAGGCGTGTTAGAGGAAGGTGTGTTAGAGGAAGGTGTGTTAGAGGAAGGTGTGCTAGAGGAAGGTGTGCTAGAGGAAGGTGTGTTAGAGGAAGGTGTGTTAGAGGAAGGTGTGTTAGAGGAAGGTGTGTTAGAGGAAGGTGTGCTAGAGGAAGGTGTGCTAGAGGAAGGTGTGTTAGAGGAAGGTGTGTTAGAGGAAGGTGTGTTAGAGGAAGGTGTGCTAGAGGAAGGTGTGTTAGAGGAAGGCGTGCTAGAGGAAGGTGTGCTAGAGGAAGGTGTGCCAGAGGAAGGTGTGCTAGAGGAATGTGTGCCAGAGGAAGCAGGTGTAAAGTAACCATACAAAGGCACAACGTGTCTGACCATCTCAGACTAAGCTAGATACTAAAAAAACAAACCCTTAGAGACCACAGGGGAACTGTGTCGGCTGGAGTTCAGCTAAACGTCCATCAAAGCCCAAAGCCTGATGTGTCCTTCATGCTCACAGACGTAGCACACTGCTTGTTCTGGGCGGTTCTGCATGCTCCTTTCTCCAAGGCTCTTGTGTTTTTGCGGTGTTGATTGCCCACCAATTGTGTGTTTTTTTATGGCCGGTTCAAACCCCAGAGGGACCTGCAGGTCGTGTCCCGCTGCCCAGCAGGGTCACCTCGTGCGTTTCCACATCCTGCTCTCTCTCGCCGCCATCACTCTCATTATTTTCTGTTTAATTCGCGGCTCCCTAAAATAAATTCCGCTTGGATGTGAACACATTTTACGGAGGAGATGCACGGCGGCGTTTTTTTCCGCTCCCTGTCCCTCCTGCTGAAGCTCAGCTGCCCTGGGGCTTCAGTTACGCTTCACTGCAGCTGCTGCGCCACCCCTGTGCTTCCCACCTTCTGCCTCCCCACCAGCTCCGCGTCTGCCGGGACCTTCGGGAGGTCCGTTCCCCCGGGCCGGTCCGTCTCCCTCGCGCTCGCTTACCTGGAAGGCTTCTCGTGCAAAGGCGTCGTCGGCGTCTCCCCGTGCCCAGGGCTGTGCCGGCTTGGACGCCACCGTGTGTCCAAAAACATCAATGTAGATGAAGACGAACTCGTTGTTAGGAAGGCCTGCCTTCCGGAAGTGCACCATGAACTGCCGGAATATGTCCGGAGGACAGCACACGAAGACCACTAAGGGAACAGAAGAGAGAGGAAAAGATGAAGATGATGGAGAGGAGGGACTGGTGATTCAAATGTGAATACAGAAGGGCAGTGTGGAGAGAATGGCCCCCAAAGGCTCCTGTAGCATGAGGGGTCATGGAAGCCCCAGCTCACTGGACCTCAGAATTCCTGGGCCCCAGCATTTCCCTATTTGAGTCACCGCTCCACATATAGACCTTACACGTCTCCCATTAGCCCCGATTTCCAAGAACCAGCTGCGTGATCAATAGACCAATGAGATTCACTCCAGCATACAGCAAGTGTCGAGTGTCAACCCAGCAGTATGAGACAGGAATCAAGGCCTCGTGTGTGTGTGTGTGTGTGTCTGAAAGCAAAGCAAGAGCACTGGTAATGGGCAGAGAAGCTCAATGTAATGAGGCCCCAATAGCAGCTCACCACAACAACGTTGGCGGCCTCATAGGGAACCACAGGGTAGCAGGGGTGTTTAGCATTATGTCAGGGATCTATTAACATCTCAGCAGTGTGCAAAGTGCCGGATGTCAGACGGTGGTGCAAATGTCTCTGTCTCTCTCTCTCTCACACACACACAAACACACACACACACACACACACACACACACACACACAGGAGAAAGCTGGTGTGTCTCGCCGCTGTGCTGCTCTCGCCTTCACAGTGACCCCGGCCTGCATGGCCTTCGTGCCTTCGTGCACGTACTTCATGCCATAAGTGGACAAAGTCAAAAAGCAACAACACGTCTGTAACGTGATCTGAGCGACCAGGAAGTGAAATGACAAATGCATTAAACCCGAAGACAGGAAAGGCAGATCAGAGAGGTGTGAGGTACAGTTTCAGCAGGCAGGGATGGTGATGGGTTCATCGGCCTGAAACCCACAAGCTCACACCACCTTCACGTCCTGGACATGTTGGGTTTGGCCTTATATACGCTGATACTGTGTACAGGAGACAAAAGATTTACTACATTAAACTTTCCATTGACTATTACTAGCACTGCTGTTGCTCCAAGTCTTCATCAACTAAAGGTGTTCTCACAGGTACCAGGTATTACCTATAGGAAGGTATTACCAGACAGGTATTACTATCCTGATGTCTGTGTCCCAAGCTGGACCCACAGTGTTGAAGTTGTCTTCAAGGCTTCTGTCAAACCAACATCCTGCTTTTATTTTTTCTGTTTTAATAAAAAGATCTTCTTTCATGTTTATGTTCACTCATGGTACTGGTGGCCAAAGGGCCAATTTCTACGCCGTTATAATCCCCTAAGAGCAACATGTAAGAGTTCAGAGCATTAGTGCCCTCAGCTCATTCAGCTGAGACAAACTGAAGTCCGAGAGTCCATCGAGCTACGCAAACTTTCTCCAGCAGTTCAAGCGGTTTCCCTTCTAAAAATACGTTCTTACATCTTAATAAACAATCCATCCGCTGATTAAACCTGGAGAAGATGAGGCCATACAGGTATGAAAACACAGCATCAACTCTAAAAGCCGACGATGTGCAGGGACCTGTGTGCAAAGCTTTCAACAGGTCTGAACAGTGACCCAGGACAAGCAGTGAAGCAGTGGGAGAGAGAGAGAGAGAGAGAGAAAAAGAAAGAAAGGAGAAAGGGAGAGGTTGAGATAGAGAGAGATTAGTTTGTGGTCTCAGTGCAGTTTGAAGGTAACATTAAAACCATAAAATCTCCCCGGCACAGACGCAGACTGTGACCAACACGTTTTGCTTAAGCTTCCTTCAAGGAAGATCCTATCAACACTGCTCACATCCACCAGGTACAAGCATCATTATTCAGCAGGGACTGGCACGTCTCACCTTAATTACAAATGCACGTGCCAGAATGACATATAGACATACAGACATCTATTAGAGTGTCATAGCAAACTGGGAGGTTATGGGAAAAAGATCTTTCATCACATAAAGCAGCACGACTTAAAGATTCAAGACAATTTACTTTCATCAAATGCAGATATTGAGATTTTGCCATGATTACGAGGGTCGGTGCTTAGGAACAAGCCCCAGGGAGCTTTGGATGCCACAGTCCTGAGGTGTAGGAACGCTCACATGTACCAGACATGTGGAGGTAGAAGGGAATGCCTGGAAGGCAAAGACAGCCCATCAGTCTGGATTTCTCACACTCCCCGACACCCCATAATGGACTAGAAGCCCAGCGTCAGCGTTAACACATCTCCAGCAGAAATAATAAGGGATCGGAAGGAAATGGACCAGACCAGGTAAATGTTGGTAAGACAGTAACACCTGCACCAGGGGAGACACCAGCTCTGTCTTACATTTCACAAGATATGTTTGACTCCTGCTGTAAAAGGCTACCATGTCACATAAGACAATGGGAAGTGTGTGTGTGTGTGTGTGTGTGTGTGTGTGAGAGAGAGAGAAAGAGATTCTGAATTGCAAATATTGCATCCTCCCAAGAAACTGTAAATGAGAAAACCACTCCAATCAGTCTTTCACACAAACACGTATATAAACACCCCTCCATCAGAAACTCAACACCACTGAGTCTTATACACATACACGTATACAAACACCCCTCCATCAGAAACTCAACACCACTGAGTCTTATACACATACACGTATACAAACACCCCTCCATCAGAAACTCAACACCACTGAGTCTTATACACATACACGTATACAAACACCCCTCCATCAGAAACTCAACACCACTGAGTCTTATACACACATACACGTATACAAACACCCCTCCATCAGAAACTCAACACCACTGAGTCTTACACATACACGTATACAAACACCCCTCCATCAGAAACTCAACACCACTGAGTCTTATACACATACACGTATACAAACACCCCTCCATCAGAAACTCAACACCACTGAGTCTTATACACATACACGTATACAAACACCCCTCCATCAGAAACTCAACACCACTGAGTCTTATACACATACACGTATACAAACACCCCTCCATCAGAAACTCAACACCACTGAGTCTTATACACATACACGTATACAAACACCCCTCCATCAGAAACTCAACACCACTGAGTCTTATACACATACACGTATACAAACACCCCTCCATCAGAAACTCAACACCACTGAGTCTTATACACATACACGTATACAAACACCCCTCCATCAGAAACTCAACACCACTGAGTCTTATACACATACACGTATACAAACACCCCTCCATCAGAAACTACATACACAAACTCTTCATATTTATCTTTCATTAACCTAGAGGAGTCTTTATTTCCACATTCGAAGGATGCAAGGTCATTACTTTAGTACTCAACCAGGATGTCCATATAGTCAAAAGGGTCTTTAAAACCAAGACAAATGGGACGACTGAGGAACAGTGGAGATTTCTGTCCCGTCTGGCCGTGGTCCTGTGTGAGAACAGCAGTCCCATCTCTGAAGCTACAGCACTGCCTCCTTCCACACGTCCCTCCTGTCGTTATGGCGACCAGCAGCTGTGTTCCACCACACTCTCGTCATCTCTCACACTCTGAAGGCTCTTAGACAGCAACGTGCCCAACTCACTTCCGTTCAGCATATTAACGGTGGATTAATCAAGTGAAATGTCAGAGTCCAAAATCTGAACTGTACTGAAACTCTGTGCAAGGTTTAGTTTAACCCTGTGATGGTCTGTAGTTGGATCAGCTGTGAACTCTGCTCAGCGTTGTGTGTGCGGGACCGGATGTAGCTCCCCAGTCTCCTCACTGGGCCACGTCATGTCATCCATCATGGAGCTGACACACGCAAGCTTCCAGTTTGACAATTTACACAGCATTTCAACACTCCATCTGAATCCAGTCTAGAAAAATGTGGGAAACACAGACGTTTAGCAGGCAGCAAGTTAATCACTGCAGGTTTGTCACGTCAGCGTTCCTGTGTGTGCGCTTGTGTGTAACACCCTTGGGTAGTGATGCACAAACACTCAGGCTGCCCCTCCACCTCCCGCAGGATCATGGGACGTGACTACATGTTCCTCCTTCTGCATGCGGTCTGCCCTGGTTATTGTTTAACTAGAGCCAGAAGGGCAGAGAGCAGAGGAACGTTGTGCTCAGAGCTCAGGCTCTTAGTTCAGCATGGGTGCACCTGGCATCCACACCACCCGGCCTCCACACCACACCACCCGGCCTCCACACCATCCACACCATGCTGATGGCAGAGGCAGCAGACATGCAGGGAGCATCAGTGGTGGCATGACGGACCTGGAGGTCCATCTACTAAACCCAACAATAAGGAAGAAACTTTCAGTCCATGTCAAGTCATGTATTTATAATTTGGGGTTTCACCACTCTCACTCATGGTGCTTCTCAAATAATTATGACACTGTATTTCTTATTTATATTTACTTGTTAAATAATATTATAACCAGTTAGAATTTTACAAAGGCTTCTCCAGCCAATGATCCCCAGATTGTGGTGAACATGTGACATAACCTGCTCAACCTCGTTTATGCCTAATAGCAGATTTATTATGAACAAGCTGAAGTGTTAAGAAAAGCTTGTGAAAATGTACCCGTACTGAACTGAACCTAAACACTACTACTGAACCCTTTACCCAAACACTACTACTGAACCCTTTACCCAAACACTACTACTGAACCCTTTACCCAAACACTACTACTGAACCATTTACCCAAACACTACTACTGAACCATTTACCAAACACTACTACTGAACCATTTACCCAAACACTACTACTGAACCCTTTACCAAACACTACTACTGAACCCTTTACACAAACACTACTACTGAACCCTTTACACAAACACTACTACTGAACCCTTTACACAAACACTACTACTGAACCCTTTACACAAACACTACTACTGAACCCTTTACACAAACACTACTACTGAACCCTTTACCAAACACTACTACTGAACTCTACCCAAACACTACTACTGAACCCTTTACCAAACACTACTACTGGAATCATTACCCAAACACTACTACTAAACCCTTTACCAAACACTACTACTGAACTCTTTACCCAAACACTACTACTAAACCCTTTACCAAACACTACTACTGGAATCATTACCCAAACACTACTACTGAAATCATTACCCAAACATTACCACCCAACAATCCTTTATAAGATGTGGATCTGTTCTGGTCTCCAAGGCCCTAGGTCTCCATCTAGGTCTCCATCTAGGTCCATCTAGTTACATTTCAAATAAAACTCAAATAAGTTTTGACCACCAGTCAAATCTGGACAGTTAAAAGCTTTTCTGCATTTCAGAACTTCAAAGGTGGAAAGTGAAACTGTGCCAGGTCCCCACTGACCCCGCCGAAGCCCACCGACGCCCACCAACGACCCCCAGCGACCCCACCGAGCCCACCGACCTCACTGACCCCAGCGACCCCACCGAGCCCAGTGAGTCCTGACCCAGAGGAGTGAGCACCTCGCTGTGTCTGGCACTGCTGCAGCAGTACCTGGTCCATAATGACTGATGTGATGTGAGAGCTGAGGAGACCTGGGCTGAGCGGCAGGTCCTCCTGAACACAGGCGTTTTTATGTGTGAGCCTGCGTGGCTAATGGGAGGCACTGAGGATCCCGCTGAGTCCTGCCCATTAGCAGTCCTGATGAAAGGAGCTCTGCTGCTAATGTGCAGGACAGCTGCGGGATGTGGAGCTCACGTGAGCTGCGTGTGCTCTCTGCCGAGGGCTCACGTCAAGCGCTACG
Source organism: Brachyhypopomus occidentalis (assembly GCA_020368025.1). NCBI lineage: Eukaryota > Metazoa > Chordata > Actinopteri > Gymnotiformes > Hypopomidae > Brachyhypopomus > Brachyhypopomus occidentalis. The sequence goes on along the minus strand of JAGXOD010000082.1, from coordinate 1,099,536 downwards.
GGGGCGTCTCTTTGTTATAGTCACTTTCCACAGCAGTAGGAAATCGTGAAAACTTGTTGACATTTTACTGGCCCTGCCTTTGAAAACGAAACGAGCCATAACATGCTGGTGTGGTTGCTATAGATAAGGTTGGACAGGTCGATGCAGACACAGGTTGGGCAGTGGAAATCCCATAAAACAAATGAACAAGTGTATGGGGGTGAAATGAGTAAAATACAACATTCAGGTACAATACAACATTCTAGAAATGGAAAAGTTTAGGTTTCTGTGACTAGATATTACATTCATGGCCCACAGCTCTTACTACTGTAACATCCTAGAACTCAGCAGTACAACATTCTTGAGAGATGTACACTGAAAAGACATTATCATTAAACTCAGTTTAAACTCAATGATGGACTTCAAAGAGGTAATTTCCTTTGATACCGCTACCTAAGAGGGACACCCACAGGTACTTCACACACTCCTGAGAAGTCTCATCCTTCATCTGATTCCATGAAGTGGACCAGCTAAAGGAGACGGCAAGGGGATTGCAGTAAAGTGAGCAAAGGATGAAGTCTGTTTTCACAGGAAATACCGAGAGATCTGATACAACCAGCTGCACTTCCTTATACGGTGACACTTCTGACCTCCATTAACAAATGTTGTTTCGCGGGCATTTTTATATATTCCTTTGGGAGCTTGGAGATAAGTTAAGGAACACACTGCAAACTAATGCTTCCGATCATCACCTCAGTGGGTTACAAAACCAGCAGCCATAGCAGCAGACGTGACGGTCTATGGACATGAACGGCAATGTATGGATCTATCGCCACAGCAAATTATACTTCCACCTCTCTGAGATCGGCTGACAAGAGTGTAAACAAAAGCTTTTTTCTAGTTACACAAGCTCCATTTTGACAGCTGCAATATAACTGAGCTACAATTCTACATAGTTACTGAATGTTTGAATAATATGAATGGAATTAAGGGAATAAAACAGGGAATGAAGTTAAAATTCAAATGAATTCAAATGAAAACTTCCCGTGCACTTCTCGCTCGCTAGACGCGTGTTGCAGGGTTGCAGACATTATCTTTGTATTCCTGTTTTTAAGAGCTCCATCCCACAATTCTCATCCTCAGCCTGGTTCATGCAAACAGAACAGGAAGCAGATATTATTGGACATCAGTAAGAAATAGAGGTGGCAAGTCTAACAGGGAAGTCCAGGACACTGTCACAGTACAGATACTTTTGATTCAAAAAGTTTGAAATGCTACTGTGAGGAAGGACACATGCTGTGCATGAAGAAGCTACGGCGCTGAGAAGTGAGAGATCAGCAGTAGGTAATGTAGACTGCACATTACACAACAGCGCAATCTGCTTCATCTGGAAGGATATGACCAAGAGGAAGCGGAAATCTGGTACAATTGACACCACGACCTGTGGTTCCGAGTTCTGTTAAGACCTGGAATAAGCCTGGTCTGGCTCTGAGAAACAGGTCAAGCTGTGTGTGTGTGTGCTGGGGCAGGAACAGGTGTCACTCACCTCTGCCGTCCTCCTGTATCCTGTGTAGGTGCTCGGTGTAGTTGACAGGTCCGCCGTCCTCCTCGAACACGAACTCCGCAATGGTGATGTTTGCCTCGTGCAGCTCCGTGTACAGGCCCTCCATGGCGAAGTAACACACACGCTCGCCCATCTTGCTGTCACTGAACATCAGCAGGACGTGGTGTCTCCAGCCAAACTTCTTGCAGATCTCCAGCGTGAACTCACCCATCTTCTTATGCGTGGGGCCCGTGTTGGTGATGGAGGTGTAGACCTCGGCGCGGAGGAAGCCCACGGCGGGGGCCCCTGCTGTGATCATGGGGAGGCCCCAGTGGGTGGTGAAGAGCCCCACGGGGGAGGCGGTGTAGTCACAGCCCGGCCCGATGAAGGCCCACGGCTCGTGGGCGTACTTCAGGTCCACGGCCATGAGTGGGGCAATGGATTCAGAGCAGATGCCATCGGCGTTCTCGCTGTTCTCAAAGATGAGGCGCAGGGTGTAGCCAGAGAGCAGGTG